>BRDA01065411.1:0-10107 GCA_036984385.1 Crenuchus spilurus
CTGTCTTTGTGTCACTTTCACTAGCACTTTCACTTTCACTGGACAGCGGTCAAAGGTAATGACTGACCTCTTCTTCTGCTAGCATCTAGGGGATGTTATGACCACAGCGCCCCTAGCGGTTGGCCTACTTGAACTAATTTACGCTACTCGTTACATGGAATTTTATTCGTTACCTGGAACAAAAATATTCTGAGATCTCGACTCGTTACCTGGAATACTCGTTAGTGGGGATGCTTGTAAGTAGGGTTACCACTGTACATAATTTTTTTCAAATACATAAACTGTATTTTTTATAAATGAGTTATTTTTATAATTTATATGTAATTTAATTTATTTATATTAAAGTGATTGTTATCTAGTATGATTTACTCACTAACTATTGTCAGCCTAATATGCAGTCCTACAATACACCCCCTCCCTCTCTCTGTCTCCCCTGTTGCTCTATTATATTCTTCTACTCTTGTCCTTCCCATTGAGTCATTTTGTGAGATCTAGTCAATCCTCTTTTTCTCTATATTACTTTTTGGAGTCTTTCTTTTCTCAAGATCCCATTGCCCTTCCACTTATACCTCCAGATGCCTCTCTCTCTCTCTCTCTCTCTCACACACACACACACACACACACACACACACGCACGCACGCACGCACGCACACACACACACACACACACACACACACAGACCACCTCAGTCATGTCCAGACCACCAGGCTGAGCTTGTGGGCCGGTAACGAATTGGCTTTAAGGCTCCTGAAATAGAGTGAAGGCGCCGGGGGCCGCATGGGGGAAATAAGCGGCAAATGTAAGTAAGCACAAAATAGTTTTCCATAAATAATCGGAATGACAACACTGCCCTAATGGCGTCAGGGGGCTGTAAAAGAATATGTAGCCAATTTTTGTGCTATTAAAGCGAAATGGAAAGCAAAATATATAAGAGACAGAGGGAAAGGTTTCATCTGAACTCGGGGAACATTGCCTTTATGGCAGCATGGGAGATGTAGTGGGCCATAGGGGAGCCTGTCCGCAGTTGGGGTCTTTAAAGCAGAGGAGAAAAGAGAGAGAGAGAAAGAAGTGGAGAGAAAAGAAATGGGCCACACACAAAATCAATTGGTCGATAATTGTCTCACTTCTCTGGTGCGTGCAGGTAGGTGGCCACTCATCTGTTTTCAAGAGTGCTGATTTGATTTGCACTTATGTTTTTACAAATAATCAATGCTTCATCTTGACCGGATAATAGAGCAGGGCTTCTGTAGGGCACCACATCCTCAGAAAAGAAGGACACAGAGCGAGCCATACATGAATGGCAGATAATAGATAAGTATCAGAATATATAGCCTTTGGATTTACCTATGGGATCTCTTCAGTCTTTATTTCAATAGAATTGTGTGGCACAGTGAATTGAGTTAAATACAATTTTGTGATACATTGGTGGTAATGATCATGGTTATGATGATGATGATTATGGTGATGGTTATGATGGTGATGCTGATGGTGATGTTAATGATGGTCATGATGAGGATGATGGTGATGGTGATGATGATTATGGTGATGGTTATGATGGTTATGATGGTGATGATAATGGAAATGATAATGATTGTGATGTTAATGATGGTCATGATGAGGATGATGGTGATGATGATTATGGTGATGGTTATGATGGTTATGATGGTGATGATATTGGTTATGATGGTTATGATGGTGATGCTGATGGTGATGTTAATGATGGTCATGATGAGGATGATGGTGATGATGATTATGGTGATAATGATAATAAAGATGATGATTATTGTGGTGGTGATTATGATGATGATGATGAGAACTGTGGTTATGATGATGGTAATAATGACGATGATGATGAAGATAAAGATGATGATTATTGTGGTGGTGGTGCGTGGTGGTAATTATGATGATGATGATTGATGATGATGCTTGGTTATGATGATGATGATGATTTTGATAAATGATGATGGTGATGATGACAATAATGAAAAAAATAATGGTGATTATGATGATGAGGATGGTGATACTGGAGGTGTTTGTGGTTACTGTCATCTTCATTGCCACCCTTAATGTCCATTCTTAAGTTCAAAAAGCTCACAGTAATAGATATTGACTCAATACAAATTCCACTCAAAATTCATTGAACTGTGAAGTTGATACTTTTTCCAAAGTCATTTTAAAGTTCTGCAGCTTAGCATGTAACATATGGCTTGTCATTGGCTCCATAAAAACACTAATTGCATTCTCCAGTGGCGATTGTGGGCCGCGAGAGAAAATAACGACATGTGAATTTGTTTGCGATTGATTTGTGGCCCGTGTGAGACTGGACGGATATTTATGGGAGGAAAAATGGCCCACTGCCCCCAGGAAACTCTTACAAATCAGATGTGAAGCTCGATGTGGCCACCCTGTTGGGAAGTGTGGTGGGAATAAAAGAATGCTTTATAGGTTTGAGAGGGTATGATGATCTTGGAATAAGGCCTTAATGTTTTATTCCATCTTGTATTGATCTTCAATCTTTTTAAAAACTGTTAGCCTCATATTGTTTTCCTGCATTATCTAGAATAGGCCTACATATGGTCACCACAGATGCACAGCTTGACTTGAGGGCCACAGAATTTCAAGAATCAAGCAGTACTTGATTTCATTGATTAGGGTCTTTATTGTTACCCCTCTGAATTATTATTCAGTTATTAATCTGATCAAACTCCAGAAACTACTGAAATATTCAATAAATACAATGAAATTATGTCACATACACTGTAAACCTGGCTAAGTTAAAAGAACTCAAAATAATTAAGCCAATCAGTTGTCTTAATTTATTTAATTTCATAAAATCAAAGTCAGGTGTTTGTATTACTTACTTAAGTTTCAAGTGATTTACACAAATACTTTAATTTAATAATAATTAAATTATTGACAAACACAACTGTTTTTAAGTTGAAAATATTCAATGTTATGTCTATAATTCAGTGTAATTAAGCTAATATAAATAACCCTTAAACATTTCAAACCCAAACACTACAAAATCATCTAAATAAACAATTTGAAGAGAATCTACCATAGTCTGCATCGCTCATTTGATTGGACTATATTGGTATTTAAACCCATAAGCATAAGCTGCTCAAAGACTACAATCAACATTTAACTTTTAGCAGTACATACTCAGCATTTAAACCACAATACAAAAACTTCATATAATAATCATTGTAATAAATACCTATAAAATGCACCCAAAATGAACATTTAGCTTGAAGAAAACATTTACATGTTTTAACCCAAAAGTTATTTTATTTGAAGATAATAGATTTAAAAAGTTATTTACAAGAATCAACAAAATCACTAAGAATCCTTAAACTGTTAATGAATTTAATTTTCAAACTCATGACTGTGTTAGGAAATCAAATATGGGTAGCTAATTTTACTTAAAACTGCAAGCAGACCTCTACTATATCAAAAGTCAAAAGTTCCATGAACTCTAAATTGAAAATTGATGAACATACTCAAAATGTTTAATGAAGTGAAATTTAACTTGATTGTATTTTAAATTTACTTTTCATGTTAATTTCATTTTTGAACTTTGAATTTAAGATCTCATTAATACAATCAGGTTCCCAGAGTTGGAATGAGTGTGCTCTGATTTGCATAGTGATCAAAAATTATGTGAATGCTGTTACTAAATACTGTTGATTTGGTGTTAAAGAGAAACATAGCTGTTTCTTCAAAACAGAGTTGAAATTGTTTAATAAAGTGGTGAAACCAGATGACCAAATCATTTAATACTTTTAAAGGCTACTTCACAGAAAGTTAGAAAAATCAGTGGAATTCTTCTTTAAGTAAAAGCAACACCCTGACATCATTCTGGCATCAAGTCTCTCTCTCTCTCTCTCTCTCTCTCTCTCTCTCTCTCTCTCTCTCTCTCTCTGTGTCTCTCTATCTCCCTCTCTTTATTCTGTCTCTGCTCTCTCTCTGCTCTCTCTCTGCTCTCTCTCTTTGTGTGTCTCTCTATCTCCCTCTCTTTACTCTCTCTGCTCTCTCTCTCTCTCTCTCTCTCTCTCTCTCTGTCTTTCTCTCTCTGTCTGTGTCTCTCTATCTCCCTCTCTTTATTCTGTCTCTGCTCTCTCTCTTTCTCTCTCTTTGTGTGTCTCTCTATCTCCCTCTCTTTACTCTCTCTGCTCTCTCTCTCTCTCTGTGTGTGTGTGTGTTTCTCTCTCCCTCTCTTTACTCTGTCTCTGCTCTCTCATTCTCTCTCACTCTCTCTCTCTCTCTTTTTTGTAAGCTAACGCCTTCTCATCCCTCTTTGAGTGCAGTGACAGTAGCTCCTTAATTATGTACGAATTAGCATTCATTAGCCTATGCTCAGAGGATCTACTGATAGCATCTTATACAATGTCTGTGAGGCCTTGACTTTAGTGTGACAGCATGATCTAAACTTGGGGACATTTGGGCCCCACCATGTGCCATTTGTTTAAGTAAAGGTTGAAAAAAATATTTTTTGGAGTGATGCCATTGATGAGCCCTTAAGTCCTTTTAAAGAATATTTTTTTTTAATTATATTCAAGTGTGATTTTTTTATCCGCTTTCAGCAGACTCTCTTGTAGACAAGAAGCTAACCTCAGACAAATTGACTTGTTTTACACTTGAAATTTTTGCAAACTAATTAATATTTTCCCTTTTGACACTCTTCTAAGGTGATTCACCACTAATACTAAGGTGGGACACCACTTGCCATGTGTGTGTGCTGTTATGTGAGTGTGTATTCAGTTAGTGAGAGGAGATAAGAAAAAGGAGGTTGAGGGGCAGCTACCGCTGTACAGACCTCCTCACAACGATGATCTTGCTGAGACAAAATTCACTGCTCAACTTCAACTTAGATCAGGTTAAAAATAAACTACAACTGCCACAATTAAAAATGACAGTCTAAACACAATTAAAATGTTTTAATAATATTAAATAGGTTGTTGACCCTAGATGAAGAAGTTCTGTGCTCAGGTTTGTAGGTCTTGCATATCCTCATCAACATTTAATCCATCAATGTTATAAAGAATATTATAGAGGGATCCTCAAATGACCCCCAAAATTAGACAAAAATGGCATTTATGACCACTATGAGTAGGGGTTAAGCAAATCCCACATGCTCACAACATTCTTTCATAACTACTATTGTAGACAAACTTTTGAGAACATTGGTGGAAATCCCACTCCACCTAATGCCAGCAGCCATAACATCTGCACAGCATACCATGCAAATCTCATGAAACTAAGCAGGTCTAGGTCTGGTTAGTACAAGAAAAGCTTGTGTGGCTGCTGGAAGTACTGTTGGTGGATAACAGGATGTGCTGTTCATAAGCTCTGTCTGAATTTTGATGCATATATTCATAAATGGATAAATGGTGCCATTTTTCAGATGAGATGTAAAACCAAGGTCCTGATTCTTTGAAGTCAGAAAAAGACTAAAAGAGTAGGGCTGTTAACCTGATGTCCTGGTTAAATTTCCCACTCTTAATCATCTCCATATTCAAAAACTGGCTTAGTTTCTCCTCGCCTCTCTAAGAGGTAAACTTGTGAGAGTTCTGGGTTGCACTGGCAACTGTCAAATCATACAGATGGATTCTGACCATTGGTGTTGGTGAAGATGACTATGTAATATCTGTCTCAAATGTCAAACCAAGTAAGTAATGATAACTTTTTTTAATTAAAATGTGTAAAGAATTTTCATTTCCAATTTTAGATTATGTTTATTTTGTATGCACATGAAAGTATATACTGTTTGGAATGATTGGGATTAGTTTTTCTGAGTAAACACTGGCATTGCTAACAATTTGTCAGTGTTGTAGCTGCAACAACATGGTCCAGCTCAGCTGCAAATATCATGTTTAATTCAATGGAAATTCAATGTTACAATGGTGCTTGAAAGTTTTTGAACCCTTTAGAATTTTCTATATTTCTACATAAATATGACCGAAAACATCATCAGACTTTCTAAAACTCCTAAAAGTAGATCAAGAGAACCCAGTTTAAAAATGGGACAAAAATATTATACTTTATTATTAATATTTATGGAGGAAAAGTATCCAATGTGACAAAATTGTGAATGGCAAAAGTATGTGAACATTGGGTTTCAGTATCTGGGGTATATATATATATATATATATATATATATATATATATATATATATATATATATATATATATATATATATAGGATTGGTGGAGCCCAAACTCTTTATAGATGGTTTTGTAAGCTTTTGCTGAGGTCCTCAGGAATCTCCTTTGATTGTGCCATGGTACACTTCCACAAAGGTGTTGTGAAGAGCAGACTTTGCTAGATCCATGTTCGTTAAATAAAACAGGGTTCCTACTCACACCTGATTGTCATCTCATTGATTGAAAACACCTGACTCTTAGAGGTTTACATATTTTTGCCTCTCACAAAAATGTCATATTGGATCATTTTCCTCAATAAATAAATGAGCATGTATAATATTTGTGTCTAATTTTAACTGGGTTCTCTTTATCTACTTGTAGGACTTGTGTGAACATCTAATGATGTTTTAGATCATATTTATGCAGAAATATGGAAAATTCTGAAAGCTTCACAAACTTCAAGCACCACTGTAACACATATATCTTTTTTATTTTAGCTTACTTGTAGAATGTATTTTTATTTTTTTTTAAATCACGTGCTGGTGATAAAATCTGACACATATTCTCTACAATGTATTCATTTTTTTTTTGATAAAGTTGCACATCAGATTAAACCATGCAGCTTTCAAGCAGTTATGTATATGACTTTAACATGGTGGAGATGTTCAGACAGTTGATCAAAATGTTTTAATAAACGCTTTCTTACTAATGCCAGAGCTTGACCTTTGGACTTGGTCAAGAACAATTTGGAGAGACTGAGACAAGTTTGAGTACAAAGACAAGTGAGTCCAGTACTACTAACAAAACTAGCTTTAGCTGGCTGGCTAACAGCTGGAAAGAGCTGCTGCTGACAGGGTTGACAGGTACAATAAAGGTATCCAGTCCAAAGTCTATCTAAAACATATCATTCAGAAGTTGAAAGTAGCCCAAAATCTAGTTTCACAGATGTTCACACCTGTCAACCCTGTCTGTATGGCGTTATATTTGTGCCACAATTCTGAGCGCCAGCCAGCTAAAATAACTACCTGCTTACTCTCACATTTTCTGTTAATTTGACTTTATTTTGAATGTTATTTTCCAAATATATTTAGTGAAGCATTTTGAATACATTATTAGTAGTGCTATCCTGTCATTTATGTTTGAAATGTTTGAACATGTTTGAAAGAAGCACCAAAAACCTGCACCCTGTGACCTTTGATTTCTCACAAGTGATGGCATTTTCAAACTAGACTATTTTGGCAAGAAAATCGTAAACCTGGCAACCCAGTCTGCATTGCCCTGGTAGCCAAGGCTGTCAATCACTTCCTACTTATCATATAGTAAATGATGTCTTCAAGATCAAAGTTGGGCCAATAGAAGTGTAAGTAAAACTAACAGTTGGAATCAGACACTGTAGGTGGAAAGACAATTTAAATGAAAAAAAAAACATACATAAAGGGGCGGAGCTACACTTAATACTGCAGCCAGCCAGCAGGGGTGCCAGACCTGTTGTTTTACTTTTTTTTTAGATCAATCTCTGCCATGCTTTATACAGTCATTGTCCAATATGTCCAAATCAAGAATCATTTAGGAACCCTGCATTTCTCAGTGCGCTGTCCATTTAAAATGTGCTTTTAAAACTTGTAATGTTGGTTAAAATACTTCAAAAGACTATGAGTACATGATTTAATCTTGTATGTAGATGTAGCACTGCTCCTAAAATTAGCATGCACATTTTGTCAGCTATTTTATGGGTGCAAAATGTCTTGCTTTAATAATTTAATCAATGAAGGTAGTCTATCCCTGCTTAATAGGTCACATGTGGTTCTGTGTGTCCATCAGTGTAGCTCATAATCAGTTCATTAAGAGAAAATCATCTAAGCACCCTACGCTCATCTGAATAAGAAATATTCATCTTGTTGTTTCACTTTCTTCAACAAAACCAGATCTGGTGGAGATTTATCCATCTCTTTGTATTTTAAATGGCTGCCATGAGACGGCGGAAGTGTGAGAAAAGGAAAAAAACAGGGCTTGTGTCAAAGTGGAAGGGAGAGTGTGAAAGTAGCCGATTTTCTTAATTCATCCCCCGGGAGTGGATAAGTCTATCAATCTGTTAGATTGGAAAGCCATTAGCTGGCCTGGTTTATGTGTTTCGAGCTGTTAAGACAGAGCTGATTGATTGTTGTGCCTTTGATGGGATATGCTGATCTAATCTGACTGTGCTCCAGTTTGCAATAAATTACACAATTCATTTCCCTCCATTTAGGGGAAGGAAAATGACACCTCCAGGCACGCCTGGCCTCTCCGGGCCAAACAGCACACAGAAGCTATTTTATGGCAGCCATTTAGCCGACAAGCTTGCAGCCATCCAGGCCCTTCCCCCTCTCCTCCATGGCTCCCTCTCTCTCTCTCACACACACTCACTGTGCTCCCCTCTCAAAAAATCGAAGCATAATCAAGGTGTATGTTTAGAAAATTTATTGTTATAATTTCCACCCATAATCTCCTCCATTTTCCAGCGGGCGCGTGACATAGATCATCATCTAAAGAAGAGTGGAATGGATAGCAGTTTAAAATTTATCGGTCTTTGATTCTCAATTATACGTGTTTATGACTTCATCTGTCTTCGGCTACCTCAACCTTTTCCATTATGGCGGAATATTATTTGTACGGAATCCATTAAATTCACAAGGCAGGGGACTCTAATGGTGGGGCTGCGGCGATTTGCAGAGGGAAAAAGTTTTTTTGAAAGGTTGGCTTTAGCTAAAGCGCGGGTGTTATGACACCAGAAATTGCTTTATTGATGGGCTTCTCCCGAGCCTGGGCATTTGGGCCATTTGTAACAGGCCCATATCTCTATCTCAGCCGCGCTGACGCTGATGAGAAGCCTTCTGTAGGCCGGACCCGATTACGCTACCGAAACGCCACACACTCTCGACATGAGGCCTGAGATTCAGTCCATTCATAGCAGGCCATTTGGAAGAAAGCGCCTATGTGTGTGTGTGTGTGTGTGTGTGTGCATGTGTCTGGATGTGTGTGTAGCCTTTAGGACTGGTGCTGTAAAAGATGAATGGGGTCTTTAAGATCTTGCTTGCCACAAATGGAACAATGACTTTTTTAAAAATAATAATAATAAATGACAGTTCAGTGTTTTATGTACACATAGTTGAAAAATCTAAGAAATAACAGCCCTTCTTCTGCCTTGTTGCTGACAAGTATCATGATTGGTGGCATCTTAGCAAATCTTACTTTTTCTTTTAGATCAGTACTATAAAGCTTTTTCTAAATACAACCAGTAAGTTAACAAGCTTACAATCAGACATGCAAAAAAAATTTTTTTTCAAGAATTAATTAAAAAAAGTAAACTGTCCTATATTCTGTGTTTGTTACATGTAAAGTCACATATTTTACAGATACAGTGAGGAAAATAAGTATCTGAACACCCTGTGAATTTGCAAGTTCTCCCACTTAGAAAACATGGAGGGGTCTGAAATGTTCATCTTAGGTGCATGTCCACTGTGAGAGACATAATCTAAAAGAAAACATCCAGAAATCACAATGTATCCCACACAATCAGTAAGACTCCCAACTACTAACATGGCTAAGACCAAAGAGCTGTCCAAAGACACCAGAGACAAGATTGTAAACCTTCTCAAGGCTGAAAAGGGCTATGGGGCAATTGCCAAGCAGCTTGATGAAAAAAGATGAACTGTTGGAGCAATTATTAGAAAATGGAAGAAGCTAAACATGACTGTCAATCTCCCGCTGACTGGGGCTCCATGCAAGATCTCACCTCGTGGTGCATCAATGATCCTAAGAAAGGTAAGGAATCAGCCCAGAACTACATGGTAGGAGCTGGTCAATGACCTAAAGAGAGCTGGCACCACTGCTTCCAAGGTTACTGTGGCTAATACACTAAGACATCATGGTTTAAAGTCATGCATGACAAGGAAGGTTCCCCTGCTTAAATCAGCACACGTCCA
>BRDA01065417.1:0-16758 GCA_036984385.1 Crenuchus spilurus
ATTCAAAAAAGGCCAAATAGTGAACCCAGTATTGTGAAATTGCAAATTGAAGGACGTTTGTATCGTTGCAGCCCTGTTAGTTATGCATTACTCCTTATAAACAGACCTTATTTGAGCTATAAGTCATGACAGTTGAACTGTGCTGTTTACAATACAGTGTTAGACTGGACATGTTCTCTTTTGTCACAGCCTGAATCCCTACAGTTACGATGAGAGCTGTGTGTCCAGCAGCGTGGACCACCTTCCCCTGGCAGCCCTCCCCCTCCTCGCCATCGCTGCTCCGCATTACCAGGATGCTGTGGCAACCGTCATCGCCCGGGCCAACCAGGTGTACCACAGCTTCCTGCAGTCTCCTGATGGACAAGGCTTTGCTGGACAGGTTAGCCTGCTAATATATTATGTCTGTCTTTCAAAATGAGAACTTTACAGAACTTTACAAAATGATGACTTTGTTTTTAGTGGAAGTCAATGGAACCAGAAGTCATTTTGTGACATTTCTTTTAGTCCATTCTTTATTAAATTTACACACAATGTAAATAACACACTTCATATAAACATCCATCTCAAAAATATGTTTTTGTTTACAATTTAATCTGAACAGGTAAACGGTCATATTTTATATGATTATATATTCATTACACGTAAAGTGACATATTTTAAGCTTTTTTTTGTTTTAATGTTGATCAGTTTGGCTCATAAAAATCAGAAATTTAGAATCACAGATTATTAGAATATTAAATTACTATTCAAATATTATCAACATTAAAACAAGAAAAGGCTTGAAATATGTCACTTTATGTGTAATACAGATAACATATGATGGTTTACCTTTTTGAATTAAATTATGAACGCAACTGAACTTTTTCATGATATTCACATTTTTTGGAGATGCATACTTCAGCAAAAAATAAGTATGTAAAATTATGTTAATAGGATATATTTTAATCTGAAAATTACAGTGAAACCTCGGTTATTGTTTCTCCTGGTTATTGTACATTTTTGTCTTTGTTTCTCATTGTTTTCATTGATAACGCTCAAAACGAATTACAACACGTCACACTAAAGCGACGGCGGGCAGCGCTACTGCCCAAAAACGGGTGTGAAAACAAATAGTGGCTGAGAAACCTGAGAACAGGTGTACAAAGCTAAGGCTGCTGGCTGGACCACACCAGCACTCTCTAAAACAGAGCGTAAACCTGTAAGAGTCTTTTGTATGTATTTCTCACAGTGTTCTGTATGTAAACCTATAGTTATTCTATATAAAACATATTTGTGTTAATATTTTGAAGTGTATGGAACTGACTCATTGGATTTACATGATTTCTTATGGGAAATACTGCTTCAGTTATCATTTGTTTTGGTTATTATAGTTTAATGGGGCAGCTGTGTCCTGGTGGTTAGGGATCTGCTCTTGTGACTGGAAGGTTCCCAGTTCGATCCCCTGACAGGACATGACTGAAGTGACCTTGAGCAAAGCACCTAACCCCCAACTACTCCCTTGGCACCGTGGACAGGGGCTGCCCACCATACCTCAGTGCCCCGTAGTGTGTTCACTAGTGTGTATGTATCAGTTCCTCTGTGTGCACATTGGTAATTAATTGTGCACTTTCACTTCACTTTCAAAACGTCTTAACGTTTAAAGAACCTTTACGTAACAGGAGCTACATTTCTAGGTTCACTATTAGCTGGGCAACGTTTGTTCAGCACAGTGAAGTTACTAAACAAGTCACTGAAGTCTATTACTGCCGTTGTGACCAGAGAAATGAGGGATGCTAAGAGAAGCTGTTTGTCTCATAGCAGCCCAGCTTGCGGTATCAGATTGGTAGGCTGGTCCTAGAACTGCATTAAAGAGCAACTT
This sequence comes from Crenuchus spilurus, assembly GCA_036984385.1. NCBI lineage: Eukaryota > Metazoa > Chordata > Actinopteri > Characiformes > Crenuchidae > Crenuchus > Crenuchus spilurus. The sequence continues at coordinate 1,859 of BRDA01065417.1, forward strand.
CTATCCCAGCAGTAGTGGGTAGCATAAGGGGGGCTGTCTGAGTCATCAGTGATGAGTCATTCCAGAGTGAGAGGGGTCTCTCTCTGCCTCTCTCGCTGCACTCCTCCTGCGGCCTAATCTCATATGATTAATCCAATAATACACTCTTGTCAATTTACCACGCACAAATGATTTCCAGAGGAAGTGGGCACTGTGTGTAATCCGTGTGCGGCGTGTCAGCTCCTGAGGGTACCGGTGTATGGGGAGAGGCGCTGCATGAGTAACATATTAACCCTGTGATCCTGGTAAAAATCATGCACGTCAGTGATAAGGTTCTGAGATGTCGATTCATTTGGGCCTGGAACGCCGATACGTTTGTCACGGACTTTCCAGCATTTCTGGTTTTAGAAGATAGCGGCGGGAAGTTGTTTTCTTTTGATAGCTGCATTTTACAGACATCCAGACACAGCTAGAGCTCATTGTCAGACATTCATCCACACCAAACAAGTAATTAAGAAGCTGACACAGCGGCATTTCAGATGTGCTGCTTCCCAGCTCTAATTAAGAGCGTTATTGACAGGCGGATTGAGCGGTGGATTTAGCCACCATCAAGCCCTCCTGCTGTAGACTTTGGCTGCCAGTTCTGGCTGTTTTCAGAAAGGTGGTTCTGACGTGTGTGTGTGTGTGTGTGTGCTGTTGGCCAGGTGTGTTTGTTGGGCGACTGTGTGGGCGGCGTGCTGTGTTTCGATGCTCTATGTTTCAGCAGCAGCCCTCAGCATGGCAGTCCCAGCAACAGAAGCAGACACAACAGTACGGAGAGCTTAAAGGTATGTACTTAAAGCCTGAACTTCCTCCGCTAGCTTGACCCGCTGCCCTGACTCTGAGTGACTTGGATTGTTTCCGAAATCCACTCCCAAGTCCTCTCACTATCCATTGTCTCGGGTAGTTGGTGGTTTTATTTATTTATTTTCTCACTTTCAGTATAGACTTCCTTTCATTCCGCACTACCCTCAGCTCTTCAGTCCTGCCAAGCACTCTATCCGGATATTTCAGACTCCATTAGTCACTGCTCTTCAGCACTCTCCAGATCTCCCTTCTGTAGCTACTGTTGAGTAAAAGCAGAGCTCTTTTTGCACGATTGTGTAATAGGGACTCTTTTGTCCTGATCCACACTTCAATCCCCCACAGGATAGCCGGGGACTTCTTGGAGAGGCCAGTTCAGGCCTGAGCTCCAGCAAGAGGCTCAGCAAAAGCAACATCGACATCTCGGCCCCCAGTGAGAACCGCACACGGAGGGGCCCTCTCAGTCGCAAACAGAGCGATTCCTGCGACGCAGACTCATCCAACAGCCAACATCACCCGTTCATCAGCAGGTAAAAGCAGCACACATCGATCACTCTATGGGAGAGACCCGGATGCGGCCTAAATGGATAGATTAAGATTAAGATTAACCAATTTAGCCAATGTGATTTTTCACACAACGGAATTTGACCTCCGCATTTAACCCATTCATCCAGTGAAACACACACACACACACACACACACACACACACACACACACACACACACACACACACACACACACACAAGTGAACACACTAGGCTGTGAGAATTTGTGCCCGAAGCAGTGGGCAGCCCTTATCCACCAGCGCCCGGGGAGCAGTTTAGGTTAGGTGTCTTGCTCAAGGGCACTTCAGTCATGTCCTGTCTGGGGATCAAACCAGCGACCTTCTGGTCATAAGACCAGATCCTTACCACTAGGCCATGGCTGCCCCATGTATAGTCCGCTATATAGTCACATACTGGACAAAGTGAGACTATTTAAGGTGTGAGCACAAACAAAGAAGTAGCAGACGAATCAGACCAGAATAAAGAAAGAAAGAGTTATCCAAATACATTAGTCAAAATACGTTCCAATGTAAAGTATCGGCAAAACATAAACAATAGTCAAAAGGGCTAAACTAGAGAATAGTGAAAATACAGGCAAAGGTCATAATCCAACAAGAACACAGAGAACACCCCGTAACTGCTCCCATATGAATACTTAGTGAGCACAGGCACTGGCTACTCTAACGACGCAAGCTGTTATTCATATGGTAATGACAGGGTCATTCCGGACATGCCATTGATTGGATTACTGGCCTTGGAATGTGTGGAATTTGAACCAAACATGTCTAAAAACTGTAACAACCAGTGTGTATATCCTATATAACCAGTATGAAATACCCTCAGACTCCAGAGGTTAAAGGTGGAGGTCAGATTCTTCTGTGTGCAGTGACATTGAGCAGTAATTGTACACTTTACTTTAAATATGTATATTTATGTGTAATGTATATAAAATATGACTGTTTACCTGTTTTGAACAAAAATGAACTGTAATACATTTTATTCATGTCTCGCTGTAGATTAGCATTAGTGAGGTTAGATGCTGGTGCTGAATGATTTCGGGAATATAATGAATACAGTGGTACCCCTACTTATGAGCATCCCTACTAACGAGTATTCCAGGTAACGAGTCGAGATCTCGGAATATTTTTGTTCCAGGTAACGAGTAATATTCCAGCTAACGAGTAGCGTACATTTCTTCAAGTATGCCAACCGCTAGGGGCGCGGCGGTCGTAGCATCTCCTAGATGCTAGCATAGAAGAAGAGGTCAGTCATTACCTTTGACCGCTGTCCAGTGAAAGTGAAAGTGCTAGTGAAAGTGACACAAAGACAGCAAAAGGTAGTGAACAAGAAAGTTAGATACATTTTACTTTTACTTTTCATATGATAAGTGTAACCATGCCATACACGTACGCCCGTCCTCCTGTCCTCCTTAGCCACCAGCCTACACGAGCACCGTCGTCGTCTCGTTTATGTTTTAAAAACCCATATAAACACATTATTTACATATTAAAGTATACTGTATATTGGCCGGCTGACACGGATTAATCAGTTTTACATGTATTCTTATGGGGAAAATGCATCCAGCTAACGAGCAAACCAGCTAACGAGCTCGGCTCCTGCACGAATTAAACTCATAAGTAGGGTTACCACTGTATAATGGATCACAAACACTTTATTGTCTTTATTCTGATTTCCCCCAATATTCTACTTTTTTATGTGGTACTGTGTAGAGTCTGAGTACACTCTATTGTACACTCTAGGAAAGTGTGAATTTATCACCCTGACTAGGACTGGTTGAGAGCAAGGGCACTTAAACAAAGTGAACTTCTGCTTCCTTGTGATTGATTCGTTTAATTCCATATTAATATGAATTTACCCAATCAGCCTCCTCTCTGCAAACAATCAAGAGCAAATGAAATAAAACTGATTGATCCATTTCAGAGCAGTGTGGGAAGGGAGGACATTACCTTTTCAGAAATAAGATGTAAAACATGAGTTTTTCTGTTACGTATCCCTGATTTTACCTCATTTAAACTGATCAGGTGTCTACACTGATTTAAGCTGATAAAGCCAAGCATGTGTGTGTAGCTGGCCCTTGGCCACACTATCAGTGAATGTGTCAGTCTTCCTCACCCTGCCATTTATCAATATTTGCTGCATGACGGCGTGGCCCGTCTGCCTCCTGCAGTCTTCTATAAATAGCCTGTGCTTGTCTGCATGTGCGCTGAGAAATTTCCCACTTGGCTTTCTGTTTTGACATTTCTGCTGCAGCCCTGGAGATGAAGCTTTTTTATTATTATCATATAAGATCAAATATATCAGGATGAGGCGTTGGGCTTGTTATGCAGTGTACTCCATTGGTGGCCAGCTTGGGTCAAATAGCTTGTTATAATCTCTCATTAACATGCATAATCTTCTGTCATTTGATAACCACACCTGTCAGCACGAAGCTCATTTGTCTTCTCCTACTGGACACATGACTGAGCACAAGCATTTATCTACAGAAATGCTGCTTTCATATTCTATCAAACTCAAAGCTAAGCTATTTGTTTCTGCAGCTGGACCTCCACTATGACTATGAAGCATTAAAAATGAGCCCGTGTTGCTCAGCGTGAAGAGGTTGTGCTGTAATAATCTCATCCTCCTGTAGTCTCGTGGTGATGTTCAGCTTTAGGTTTAAGATGCAATAACTGTCCGTTCATTTTAAGTAGTGAATTCAGCTACCTGTTGATACAAACGTGATGACACAGGTGCTCATTTGCACACACACACACAGCTTAATCTTAAAAGAAATGCAAATGTTCTGCGCTCTTATAAAAGATAAAGAAAATAGTTCTATGTAGAACCTTTGAGAGGTTTTTCCACTATGAAAGGGTTCTTCAGACTGATGAGGAATGTGTTGTAGATGGTTCTATATAGAGAATTTTTGAAAATGGTTCTAAATAGCTCAGAAAAAGGTTTCTGCTGTTGTTATGATGTCAAGCTTTTAATAATAAAGGAACTCTTTTGATACTATATAGGAAGGAAGGAACGTTACACTTATATAGCGCCTTTCTCAAACCCAAGGACGCTTTACAATCAACACACTCCATTTACACACACCGGCGAGAAGCGGCAGCCAATCGCGCACAGCGTACTCTCAACCGGAAGCGATCGTCCACCTGGAGGACTGCTTCCAGCACTAGAGGGTTCACCCAGGACAGAGTGCCAACCATATCTGGGCATACACACATTCATACACACCAGGGTAATTTTTTTAGAGTACCCAATCCACCTGATCTCCATGTTTTTGGACTGTGGGAGGAAACCGGAGACCCCGGAGGAAACCCACGCAGACACGGGGAGAACATGGAAACTCCGCTCAGATGTGGACTCGAACCCAAGACCTCAGCGCTGAGAGGCGAACGTGCTAACCACTAAGCCACCGTGCTGCCCAAGAACCATTTTTAGAACAATTTTCAAAAGGCTTCTGTGTAGACCCATATACAGCACATTCCTCATCAGTCTGAAGAACCCCTTCACTATGCAAAGAACCCTTTGGAACCATTTTTTTATTTTTTACTAAAGAATCGTTGTATTTCACAAAATGACTAGTAACTGTATTATAACTATTTATTGAGTTAATTTAACAAATTTAAACAATTCAGCTCCAGTTAATGGACGAAAATGGTATTTGGTCATGCAGTATTATTATTATTATTATTATTATTATTATTATTATTATTATTATTATTATTATATTTTTATTTTATTTTTATTTTTATTGTATTTTATTTTATTTTATTTTATATTATTATTATAATAATAATAATAATTATTATTATTATTATTGATGCTGTTGTATATTTTGTAACATAAAAGCTAAAAGTACCCAAATCATAAACCACCAAAGTCACCAGACTGTGACATCGTTCCAGTAATGCACATACAAGAACTCTTTCCTGAACTGTAAAGAACCCTTTAGGCATTCAGAAGGTTATGGTTTTATATAGAACCAAAGAACCCTTGAAGAACCCTATTTTATAAGAGTGTACCTTTGCTTTTAAAAGTGCTCATTGTTTTAAATATAGGCTCCTCTCCTACTCTGAACATCATATGTCGGCAGGGATGTAATGATGCTCCGTCTCAGAAAAATGCTCATTGCCTTGGCAACATGGCTTGAGCTAACAGCTGCTCTTTGTCTAAATCCCAGCCTCTTGACACCAGCATAGAGGCTTTTCAGCATAGTGCTGGTACCAGCAGTCAGTAGATGCGAAAGCACTCAGCTAAAGCTCTCCAAACGGCCTCTCGGGTAAGACGTCTCTTAGCCATCCTTTCTGTAAGACTTGCCCACAGCTCTGGCCTGTCCTTGGCTTCTCTGTTGGCCCACGGGGGTCTCGAATTGGGAGGTTTTCGGCGTAAAAGTGCTGATTCACTGTTGACGTGGCTGATAGCGTTTGTCTTGAGGGAAACACCTCTGTGTGACTGCTGCTCGGATTTCTCGTCTCGTCTACTTCTCGCTTCCATTCTCCCGTCTCAGGGGCCTAGTAACACAGCTAACCTTCTTGTGCATCCATTGAGAGTTTGTGCCAGCAGGATCCATTAACAGCCTTTTAGATGACAAGAACTTTTCGTTTAGGGTTACAGTGTCTGTCCATATATGATGTGACTGTTAACACATGCATTCACTCTCGGAGGTCACGGCCATGTGCCCTTTTTTATTACTGCCATTAAGTCACTGAGTTACTGAACCGATAAGGCAGTGGATTCAGTGAAGGGGTGGCATGGTGACTTGGTGGTTGGCACACTCGCCTCTCAGCATGGAGGTTTTGAGCTCAAGTCCTCGTCTGGGTAGAGTTTCCGTTTTCTTACCACGTCTGCGTGGGTTTCCTCAGGGGTCTCTGGTTTCCTCACATAGTCCAAAAGCATGGAGGTCAGGTGAATTGGGTACTCCTAAATTGTCCTTGTGTGTAATGGTGCCCTGTTCTGGGCTAAGCTAGGATAGTGTGTAATGCCCCTTCCTGCACCCGGTGAAGCCCCTGATCAGGGTTAAGCGGAAGGTAATGGATGGAGCTGTGCCTGTTTTGGACCTCAGTAATCAGACTCATCAGCTCTTGTAGCTGATAGAGGAAATTGGCCAAAGTTACTTTGTGTACATTATTCAATGTTTGTGCACTTTCGCTTAAAAAAACAAGAAGAAGAAAAGGGGGACAGCTGTGGCCTGCTGGGTAATGTCACTGGTTCAATCGCCTGGCAGGACATGACTGAAGTGCCCTTGTGCAAGACATCTAACCAGCAACTGCTGCCTGGGCACTGTGGATAGGGCTACCCACCGCTTCAGCCATGTGTGCTTACTGCCCGCTAGTGTTCACTAGTGTGTATGTGTTTCATTGCACGGATGGATTAAATGTGGAGGTCAATTTCCTCTGTGTGCAAGCACATTGGTCAATGATTGTGCACTGTCACAAAATACTTTTGTATATTATACATCATTTTTAGAGATGCACTAGTATTTCCTCATCTCGTCCTTTATCCTGCTCTAGCCCTCACCTGGCTCACAGACCTCATACCAATAGGTTCATGTTTAGTCCTAATCTATTGGCAGTACTTCTCTACAAGGCTGTGCGTGTGCATGTGTACATGTGTGTTAAAGTAGAAGGGGTGTCCACAACTTTTAGGCATAATCAGTGATATATGGGTCAGACCTTACACTGAAACTCTCTTTTTGACCCCAGGTTGAGATCTTTGGTAAACCCAGGACTGATAACAGAGTGATTATTTGCACAGAAGTTGCACAAAAAAGAAATATGTAAATAACCAAAAAGGAGTAAAGTTTGGAAGGAAGAGTTTTGTGCAGCTGCACATTGATGGATTCTAGCTGTAATCCTTTGGGCCAAGACTGAAGGAGAATAAAGAAGCAGGTGGAGGGATGAGCGAGATGTTGTTCAAACAGGAGAAAGCTTCAACTATCACAGTGTAGAGGCAGACAGAGTGAGAATAGCTGTTAAGTCTGAACAGCTTTAAAAGGAACCACCCCAATCTGTCCAGATGGTTCATTATATCTTCTCTTCCTTCAGCATCAGCTCCTCTTCAGTACACATCTACCAGACCTTATAAGTGCTCTTATGTTGAAGTGTTATGAAGTGTCCAGGCCACATCATAGTGCTACTCATGTTACTTTTAGAGAAGGGAAATCTATCATCTCTAATATTAGAATAAAACCTCAAATCTCAGTTTTTGTTGTTTACTTTTACATGCCATTTGAATATACTAGCTACACTTTATTTAGTGTGACAATTTTATGATGACATTAGGGATGCACTGAAATGAACATTTTTGGCCCGAAACAGAAACCACACATAATGAAACATTTGGCCAAGCACCAAACGTTTTTTTTTTTTTATTTCACATGGATGTTTTGTGTGTTTAATATGAGTATCATTGGCTACAGACACTGAAACACTTCACTTTTTTAATGATAATTGTGAGAGGGCACTGCACACTATGGTGGAAATTTTTTAAAAACAATATTTCTATACTTTAAGCATGAATATACTAAACATGCACAATAAGATGTAATATATAAGATGTATTGGGGGAAAATGAGCTTTCTGGTTCATTCCCTCTTTTCTGAGGTGACAGAAATATCACCCAGTCAGAGAAGCAGCAGCCAATCACTGACCTGCTGACACAAGATACATGCATAGCAACAGAAATGTAGCCAATCAGTGTCCTCAAATCTGCAGCCAATCACTGACTTGTTGACACAACATACCATAGCAACAGAAATGTAGCCAATCAGTGTCCTCGAATCTGCAGCCAGTAACTGACCTGCTGACACAAGATACACACATAGCAACTGAAATTTAGCCAATCAGTGTCCTCTAATTAGTTGCCTAAGGGCTTAATTTATCACCACAGCAGAGTCAGTCAGTGGTTTTAGGAACATCTGACATTATTAACATGAAATACAGACTCATAAATGTCTAATATTTAATCTTATTAGTGTCTTTGCTCATTTTATTGTTATATTATTATATTATTATAATATTATTATTATATATATATATAACATTATATGTTTCTGACTCAGTTGTTAATTTAGATACTACTTCTATATTTGAACATTTCCATATAATTTAATAATGTTTTATTATTATTTATAATAATTATTTATAATAATTTAATTTACATATAATAATATTTTTCATTTACTATAAGTCTTTAATTACAATTAAATTGTGACTTTTTCACAGAGCACTGCTATCCTGCAGTTTGGGTTAAATTACATTGGGATGGCTGCATAAACTGAATATGTCTCAAACAGCCCCACCTAGAATATTTTTCACCAGCCATTACTGTCCACACAGTTTCATTTACGATTTACTCATAAGACTAGAGCTGAAAGCAGAGCAGTGCAATGTATGAAATGAGCATCCTGGAGCAAACGGTTGATTGTTTCTGGTTGTTTGTGAACACTGAAGTTCAAACAATGCAGCTGCATTAAAGTGGCATAATTAATAGAATTCCCATAATGTGATATATTGTCTCATTTCCACAATGCACACATACTTTGAAAATGCTATGAGCAATGAACCTCATTAAAAAACATAATTTTCAAGTCATGCGGCTGCTACTTGTTAAACATATGCTTCTGCTTCATTTATGCCAAACAATATCAACAGTTTCCACACAAAGGATGTATAAACTCTTTATAAATGTCTTTTGTGAAAAGTAGACACTTAGATTAGACTTGACATTTAATGCAGACAAATAATTCAATACAACAAACCCAACTGGATTAAAATGTATTATGTGGCATTCCCGGACGCTTGTAGCGTTTTACCATAACTACTATAAACGGATATGCTTATATAGTCTTTGCCAGCACTCTGTTTGAAGATCAGAGCTTCAGAGATACAATTTCCACAGATTTGTTTGCCTGGAATGATGAATGTGGATGTTCTCTATTAAGGATGGCTAGATGATATAAAGCAAGGATGAAGGATTTGCTGGCTTCCACAAATAAAGGTTAATGGCTCTGCAATGAATGAGGTTGTCCAGTACAGATGTGCTTCTTGGACCCATGACCAGGCTATACTGTATGGCTATGTGGTCTTTTGCATCTGACTGCAGGCTTCAACTGTTTGTATTAACCCTCCAGTCAAATTTGACAGATTTAGAAGTTTTGAGAAAACATAGTTAATCTGATCATCATGATGTTTCATGGTTTTGTCCACACATTACATTAAACATATAAAATTCATTAAATTTAGAGTTCTATTTGAGACTACAGTAAGTGTATAACACTGGGTTCAAGCACATATCCAGTCAACAACTGTTCTTGTTAAACTTTTGACACAAAGTATTCGGTAGTAAATACTCAGATTGTTTCATCTGAGTACTTGTTATATTCAAAATAATCATTATATTATGATTTAACTAAATTATTTTATAATTTTAATAAAAGCCATTTGTATGAGCTGAGGTCAATGATGTCTCCAAAAATAAAATAAATAAATAAATCAGTAATAAAATAATAATAATAATAATAAAAATAATAATAATAATAAACTTTGTTTATAAAGCACTTTTCCAGCAAAGTTTCTCAAAGTGCTTTAGAGTAAAGTAAAACAAGATAAGATAAAAAATGGCAATAAAAGAACAAAGTATTAAAATCAATAAATCACTGCAAATAAAACAATACAGACAAAATGAATAAATCTGGCATTATGACTGGAGCAATTTTCCAGTGCAACACAGAATAAAATGAGAATAACAGAAAAACAGAATACAAAAAGCAATAATAAAATAATAGTCATTAAAAAATAATACATTTAATACAATTTTAATACAATAATACAATACATATATATAATACAATTAAAATGCTAGTAGTGTTAGTTTTCTATGAACTTAAGTTGGTAAAATATCTATAACATTAGGTTATAATGTATCTAATTTGTAATCAGTTATAATGGGGTGGTCATTTTTGCCCGGGAATACAAAAGTAGTTAAAAGAATGGTACTTTTTGAAAACAGTTTAAATCTGATAAACTTCACTGTCAAGAGTTTTTGATGCAGTAACAGCCTCTACTCTTCTGATAAAACTTTACACTAGATGTTGGAACATTTGGTGTGAGGATTTGGTGGCATTCAGCCAAGACAGCATTAAGTCCTGATGTCGGACGATTAGTTCTGGATCACAAACTCCACTCCACGACATCTCAAAGGTATTAGATTAAATGCTAGCACTCCAGAGAACAGTCTCACTGATACATAGTTCAATGCTGGCAGGCTTAGCTGTCATAATAGCTAGTATTTGGTGACATAAAAACAGCACGTCACCATGTTGGTAGGCAAAGTGCAGCACCATGAGTTTAATATACTAATGCAAAAAAAAATGTGGTGGGAAAGGTTTATTTTTATCAACATTAAAACCAAAAGGCTTTAGGAATATAAAATCTGACACTTATTTTTTTTTTTTATTAAATTATGAAGAGCAATGAACAGATTCACAAAGTTTGTTTGAGGTCTTATAGTGAGTCTTTTCAAGAAGGTTTGTCATAGAATTCAATGCAGGGAAGTGTTTTCTTATTAAACTTCAGTAGAGAAGAGTAGCTAAAAACTGAGGTCAAGTAACAATAACTTATGTATTAATAGTTAAGTAAGTTATGATTATTATTATTATTATTATTATTATTATTATTATTATTACTGGGATGTTGGTGAGCATTCACAAAAATATTGAAATAAAATACTTATCCAAGATTATCTCGTCAGAAATCGCCCGCTGCAATTCTGAACTAACCTGAACTTGTCGACCAATTTGGCACTGGTGTGATTGAATGATATCATCAGAATACCATCTATAGTAACTTAAACTCATGCCATGCTTCTCTATTATATACATTTTTTAAATATTGTGAAAATGTTTATTGTTCATAATTTAATTAAAACATTTAAAATGAAATTTTATATTCATTACATATAAAGTGACATTTTTAATGCTTTTTTGTTTTAGTGTTGATAAGTGACTAAATTACTATTGAAACAGTAATATCATTAAACCCTAAAAGGCTCGAAGTATGCCACTTACTGTGTAATCAATATAAAATGACATTTTACCTGTTTGAATTAAATTATGAACAAAAATGAACTTGTTCATGATGTTCTAATATTTGGAGATGCACTAGTACCAGCTTTCATTTAATCAAAATATCAGTCTGAGCTGTCAGTTTCCAGTCCGCGGTGCTGTTTTTGTGTTGTTGCTGTTGTGCATCATTTTTATGTCTTATTCTGATCAAAACTGCACATGAAACTATTGCAGAATGTTACAGAAATACTACAGTGCTGTGAACTTTTTTTCATGCTTGCTTTTGTCTCAAGCACTTAAAGAAAATAGCTGTAGGCTTTTATTCTGCTAGCGTTTTTTTTCTTTTAACTGGCAACTGCCTTTCTGGCTACAAATGCAAAATGTGAACTATTTCATACATTGCAGCTAATGCATACATTTTCAAAATAAATATTGTAAATATATTACTACTATTCTGACTATATTAGTTCTACAATTCACCATTATATGAATGCATTATATGTGCATAAAAGTACCTAAAATTAGATGGGTCTGGCATTGCAGTCGTCTTCATACCTTCAACATTTTTGTCTTATAAAGATGCGGAAAAAATGTTTGAATCTGCTGAATCTGTTCTACAGGCGGAATACAGGGAGGTGGGGCAGCAGTACTGTACATTACAAAAAAGTATCCCATGTGGATCCTAAGGAATGTGATGTAGCTCTGTGTTTAATTGTGTCTAATAACTAAAAATAAAAAAATCTTACTTTTTATTGTAAATAGTTGTGCATAGCTTAATTTAATTTTAAATTACATTGAATATTCACGTGTACAACCTGTTATTCAGTTTTACTGTCCTAAAAATGCTTCATTGAGAATATTTGTGTCTTTATACTTAAAAAAAAACATCATTTGTCAAATTTCAGGGAAGGTTGTGCTGAAAACACTATAATGGTAAAATGTTATTTAATGTGGTATATAAAGGCAAAATCAGAAGTGGCCAAAATAGCCCAAGACTCCCCTATGGGTTCATTAAATTCATTCCAACATGAATTTAAAATGACATTGTATATATTTTACATCATTTTAGACTGAAATATTGTAATTTTAAATAATCAAGCCTCATTCTTGTCCGTGTCCTGGTCTGTATTTGTAGTCTAATACAGGATGGAGTAGACCTGAGGTCAACAGGCAGCACTCCAGTGTTGAATCCGGGTCGTTTTGACTTCGAAGTGTCCGAATGTTTCCTGCTAGGCTGTCCACTCGGACTGGTGTTGGCCATGAGACGAACTGTGCTTCCTTCAGTTCAGGGTGAGAGTCCTGCAGTACACAAATGCACAAGCACAAGCATCGTCTTTTCCCAGCACATTACTCTTGACACGTTGTCCTCTGCATGCACTGTAAACTTCTGCCTGGCAAGCAGTCCAATTATTTTCACATTTCCTGCCTTGCTTGCAGTGCGACAGTGTCAACTGCCGGCCTGTCACCATCAGCCTTCACTGGCTCAGCATCTTCCTCCTCTGTCATCTAAAACAAGCTGTTTATTATGAAGCCTGTATTCTATGTATATTCTGACTCATCTTCTCGTTTTGCTGCAGTGACTCAGCTGCGACCTGCCTGCTCTCAGATCTTCAACCTGTTCTACCCTTCAGACCCTTCCGCCTCCAGACTGGAGCCCCTCCTGCATTCATGCTTTCATCGTCTGCCCCCATACCCTGTGCCCCGTTACCAACGTTATCCACTGGGCGATGGACGTTCCTCTCTTATAGGTGAGTCTAAAACTATCAAAAAGAGTCCCAATACCATACAGTCTTTCATTTCAAATTAGTGTCTGCCTTGGATATACAGTCCTGGGAAATGTATATGTATATACATGTAATGGACATAAATGGTTAGAGCTAATATTGGTAACACCGAAGTTTATCCATCCATCCATCCATCTTTTAACTTAATCTAGATCAGGGTCGTGGTTAGGTCCTCACCAGGTGCAGGGTCACTGGGAAGCACACACAATTTAGAGTACCCAATTCACCTGACTGGAGGAAACCAGAGACCACAGAGGAAACCCACGCAGACACGCTGGGAATATGGAAACTCCACCTAGATGGGGACTTGAACCCACAACCTCAGCCCCGAGAGGCGAGCGTGTTAGCCACTGTGCTACCGCAGTGAAGTTTACATTAAGCAAATGTCACTAATTGCTGGTTACCTGCCACTATTCATCCATCCGTCCGTCTTCTTGACCGATTAATCCATTTCAGGGCAGCAATGAGTTCCTATTCTCTTTCATTGGGCTCTGATTTAGCCAAACCCAGGACAAGGCGCCAGTCACTGCACACACACACACACACACACACACTCACACTCACACCAGGGCAATCCATACTTTGACATTCGATACTGGCAATCATAGTTATTGATTCGGTTTCTTTTCTTACATCATTGTTTCAGGAAAAGACATTGTTGTCAGCTTTATGTTGTCATTGTTTACTGCAGTTTGGCTTTAGAGCTTTTATAGAAAACCCCAAACTTCTCTTGTGTTCATTCGCATATGCAAATAAATTCTCTCTCTGAATGGCGCTGCCATGTAATGAGATGCTGAAACAAAGAGTGTCAAAACACAGCACACCATCTATACACTCGCTGAACAGACACAGTAACGCTCACACATAACGGCTTTGGTCATGCGACTTCTTCTTTAAGGCTGCTTCCATATGAACTGCTCCAGATAACAAGAGTCATTTCTCCAAAGCTTACATTTTGAAAGTAATTACAGTTCACCCCTTTTTTTTCTTTTCCTCGTCTCTCCTGTTCCCCCTCGGGATCAGAGCTAACCTGAGCGTCTGAACACCTCGCACTCTGCGTGTGTCGGTCTAGCCGCTGTAATCCCCAGAGCAGCAGGCTGCCTTTCTCCATAATGAGACGCTGGTTTATTTAGAGAACATTATAGCCTAGTTTTGAGACGCAGACACATATTTAACCAACATTTTCTGCCACTTCGTCTTTGGCCTATCTTTTAAACTAGGCTCTGAGTGAGGAAAAAATAACATCTGGGGCAACTTTCTCTGAGCTTTTGGTGTTTGGATGAGAAAGAGTTATTTTAAATAATAGCATCAGCAAAAAAATGAGAGCATGACCTATTTATCAAATGTTAAGGGAAAGAGGTCTCTTTAAGAATTTCAGTATTCATAGCCAAAGGTTCAGCGGGTCCTGTTTTAGTACACACAAGGTTTGCTTCTTTCCTCACAATCATGAATAACTTTAACACTAATGAACATCTGGTGATGAAATGGTGAATAAATAAACCTCAGTCTGTGTGAAAAAGACTGACATGCAGGTAGACAGGTATTCACCCAATGTGTATAATGTATCGGTGCACAGTGCAAGAGGAAGTGTTGATGGTGTGAGTGTGTATAATGTATCAGTGCACAGTACAGGAGGAAGTGTTGATGGTGTGAGTGTGTATAATGTATCAGTG
>BRDA01065425.1:0-31152 GCA_036984385.1 Crenuchus spilurus
AAATATTAGATGTTGGCACCTCCACATCATTGCATTCAGTTTTTATTCACAATTTGTTTAGTGTCCCAACTTTTTTGGAATCCGTTTTGTATTATATTAAGATGAATTATATATTTTGGAACTTTTTCATGTTATTCAAATTTTTGGAGATGCACTAGTATTGGGGGATATGTTAGACAGCACAGGAGGTGCCGAAACTGCGGCCGCCACTCGCATCAACACAGGTTGGAAAAAGTTTCAGGAGCCCTCCCCATTACTCCTATCATGTGCTCATTCTCTGTGAATGAAGGGGAGAGTTTTTGACACCTGTGTTTGAAGCAGTATGTTATATGGCAGTGAGACCTGGCCTTCCACTAAAGAACTTGAGGAGCTCATAACCAGAGCTGAAACCAAAATGATAAGAAGAATGTGTGGTGTAAGGCTAAGACACCACAAGATGGATAAGGAGCTAAGAAAAATAATGGGCCTGGAGGAGGTATCATATGTTCTACGTTGTAGAAAACTACATTGGTATGGTCACATACAAAGGAAAGATGAACAAGACTGGCTCCGGTGGGTCTGGAGCAGCTTCGATGTGGCTGGGACTATCCAATAAAAACCTGGAATGCCATAATAAATAAATCTGCAGATAACAGGTCTATCACCAGCTGACACCAGAGATCAGTTTAATGGAGGATGACCCCAAACTTGTGAGTGTTATTGTATTACACATAAACCTCAGTGACTAAACATAATGACAGTATTTGTTGTGCTGACCCATTACCTTTTTAATAGCTTTCCTTCTATTCATGACACTTTCCTTCCATCTTTTACATACATTAAATCAGAGATATTTTTCTATTTTTCATCTAAACTCCGCAAATGTTCTTCACAATCAAGTAGTCTCAAACACATCCAGTAAACTCATCAGCCAATAACTACAGATATCTGATATCTAACACCCTCAGAAATATCTATTTCTCTTTTCATGTCTTTCACTTGATGCATGACTCCTGACTTGTGTCTATTGTGTCTGACTTGGGCAGAAAACATTAAATGTTTACATATCCAGATCCATCTTCAGTAGCCCGGTCAGTATCAGCCTGGAATGCATGTTTTAACTGTGCTAGCATTATGTTAATTAAGCAAATTAAAACTATAAACAATCAAACTGTACTGTCTACCTGATTTTGTCTTACGTACACTTAATGTCTTTTTCTGGTTTGCATGTAAAGGAGGCATGAAACCTGCTACTGCGGCCATCCCCATCTCTGTCCACATGTTTTTTGTGTACTATGTACCATATTGTCTCCATGTGCTCTTTTGTTCATGTCTCCTCATCATGACCAGCACTGGAGTGTTGTTGTCACAGCCCTGCTGTCTCATTCCTGGCCTGATTGTTTGTTTTAAAGATCCCTTGTGTCTCACAGTCTTTGTCCCTCATTGTTTGTGATCAGATACATGTTTGTCACCATAATCATGCTTGTCACTGTACATCTTCATAGTCAATGTTTATGCTAATGTGTTAAATTTTGTTTTGCCATAGCCAAGTTACAGCCACAGTGTTTGTTTTGTTTTCATAGCCACAATTTCAGTTTTTGCAATAGAGCCTTGTTTCTGGAACCCTTCTGTCTCAGTCTTTTCCTGGCCACAGCACTATGTTGACAGGAAGTCATGGAGAGCACACATAATGGACAAATAAATCAGAAATAAACATGTCATCATATGATGTGTAAACAGCTATGCATGTCTGGAGAAGAGGTAGCCTAGCATTTCCAACACAAGCTAAAAGTGAACATAACACTCAGAATCGGAAACACATAATGCTTGAACATCTCAGAAAAATGACACACTCACTGTCAGTGTGTACACAACATTGTGATGTCTGTCAGCTATTGATGATGGAAAATGGCATAATCTATCGGTTCAATAGTTACACTTCTACCTTTAAGCCTTTGCCACCTTAAAACCTTTACACACTTGTTCAGGGCACTTCAACATCATCACCAAAGTGTCCACTTCATGTACTTAGGACAAGTAAAGGGACACTTCCTTAAGAGCCACTCAAAAGTTTACAAGTGCTACTAGCTAGTCACTATGTGTTGGCTAATTAGAAGTAAATTAGCTACTAACTTAACGTTTTATGTAGTAAATTAATATATATTTTTCTTTCAGTCCATTGCTGTCATTACATTGAGATATGACATGAGAACATGTCATCAAATTGCACAGAAACAAACTTGCAGCACTAGCAGAGATGGCGTTAGCTAACTAAAAGGCTGACTAACTACTACAAGATCATCTAAATGGACTGAAATAGCTGCTGAATTGACATAGGTGCTTTGTGTAGGCCATAAATAACCAAGCTTAGAAAATATGTTTAGTGTTTCTGTTGGCATGCGTTCAGATTATAGGTCACATTTTATCATCTCAGACAAATGACAGATGGAGCTTATGTTACTGTTCACTGAATGCAACTGATATGTGCAACGTGTTTGGAAAAGTTTTAAAACATTTTTAGAAAGTTTTAGAACATTTCTGCTATGTGCCTATATCATACAAATTCACTCCCTAAATGCATAATTTAAAAGAAGTCAGCTTTATTTATATCCACAAGCAGTTCATGATAACTAGTTCATTTCTCTAATATAATTCCAATTAATCATCTTTTGTACAAGTCATCTTCAATTGTACCACCAAAGCTTCATCTGTGACCTAATTATTGATCAACTATTATTGATCACATTAAAATAGTAATTCGTCTTGAACTTGACCTCAACCCTGAACTCTGTGGCATATGATCTGACTACTGAGGGTGACAGAGACAGATGCTCTTTGTCTCTCTCTATTTCTTTTTTTCTTTCTCTCTCTCTATTTGTAAAAGGGGGTCAGCTGTAGCCTGGCGTCTGCCAAAGTCCAATAAACACCCCTTCATCTTCTCTGCCCCGCTGGGCAATCATAGTGTTAATTGTTTAGCCTGTTGTTAAGACAAATGCAGGCATATTTTTAGCAAGCTCTGAATGCCACATTATAGTGCATAATGTCACCTTTGTTTGTGAGAGCCAATATATAGCATGGGTTTTATGTAGAGCTTAGTGACAGAACACTAAATCTAACAGGTCTGTGGATATGATGGATGTATGAATTGTATTAGCTAATGGGACCATAATCCATCAATTTGATTGTTTCTAGAATGTTCAAAATGTTACATTCTCTGAATTTTCCCAGAAAAAAAAGTCATTTTATATACTGAATCTTTACATTTTGTAAAACACAGTATTGGAAACATTCCTTGCTAACTTGGGAGGTGAAATGCTATTATTGCTGAAGTTCACTGTGATTTCCTTTAGTAGTGCAGTGTCTCTTTTATTGTTTTTATATACAAACAAAATAAAAAAGCATTTCTTTAGCTTGGTCAAATGTCTCTCCTGCATTATTTCATTGGTAAAATCAAATAACAAGTAGACATGTAGACCATGTGTTGAGTAAATCCAGTCAAATGTGCTTTTTGAGCTGCCCGGTTCACTTCTGTTGTTGAATAGATTGGCATATAATAGTTTAACTGTCTTGCATCAATTTTCAACATGTTCCCAAAACAAGCCTATTCTGTATTGTGCCATGATGTATCTACTCTGAAAAGGTTTTAAAGATTAGTACTACATATGGAATGTAGTGACATGAAGAATTATATTCTAGGAAATCCTGGTTTCCTTAAATTGGCAATTAGAAATATCATTACTGACTAATGATTAAGAAAAAATGAAAACAGATAAAAATATACACTATCAATATCATGTTAAATGTCCTTAGTCATATATTAGCTCATCATGATTTAGTAGCCAACCCTTTAATGTCTGAAAGTGGGCTGAGACTCAATGGTCTTTAATTCTGATTCCCAAACACCCCTTACCCTCACTAATCCATTTACTTTGAGCATGAAAGTGCATTTGTAGCTCCTCTGAAATGATAAAGGTCCAACAAATGATATGCACACAGTAAAATGGAATAAAAGTGGAACACATTAAAGAGGAAATTGCTACCAAACTCTCAGCACCAAATTGCTAGTCCATACACTTTCTGTCAAGACTCCAGACTAAAGTCTTTCAGTGGAGGGTAAAAACAGCTGTTTTGAGATGTGAGCATTAACAAACAATGTAAATAAATAATCTTGAAATGAAAAAGACTCTAGTTGTTCACCCCCATCTGTAAAACAGCAATGGTTTATCCAGAAACAATTAATTTTCTGCAAAATTTCTTACCAAATTTATTCTGCTATCATGATGCTAATTTCTATTAGCCAGGCAATAGAAATCCCTTGTGCTATGTTTTTTTTCCTAGCTAAGGCTTTTTGACATTCTTGGGCAGCAGTGTGATGTCAAACCACTTTATGGATAAAGTGCAGCCATTTAAAGAAGAACTCTTACACAGTCCCTTTCTATATTTAAGTGTGTGCCTCAGGGTTCAGTTCTTGGCCCAACATTATATTGTATATACCATTTAAATGACAGTGCTTCTTTTGCTGAAGACCTAATAATTCACATTTGTGTTGATGACACAGTTTTTCTTTATGCTATTGCCCCCTCTCCAGATGCAGTACTTAAGGTCCAGTACTTGAAGTCCAACAGGCTTTTTCTACTCTAAATCTTTTGTTAAACACCACTAAGGATTGACAAGAAGAATTCTGTTCCGCAACCACCCCAAAATATCACTACTCTCGATGTGGTTATTTTAAATCAGGTCTCAGTATATAAATATCTAGGTATGTGGTTAGACATACTCTGTCCTTCTCATATCAGTAGGTTACAATCATTCTAAAGTCTATAATTGGCTTCTTGTATAGAAAGCATGTCACTGTTAGTCATTCTGCTAAACAGACTCTTGTCCAAATGACCATTTTTCCCATATTAGATTATGGCCATGGCATACATTGGTTAGCCCAAACAGCATCCTACAGAACCCTGGTGTACTTTATCACTCTGCCATCTGGTTTGCTATAAATGCTCACTTTAAAATACATAACTGTACTCTTTATTCCTCGGATAGCCATCTTTAACATCTTTAATTCAACATAATATTTGCTGGTTTTTACTCATTCACAAAACACTTCTTGGTTTGTCACCGCTTATTTGGGTAATTTATTGCAAACTTCATGCTGTTATTTGCCCTGTTGTCACTGTAAAATATAATTAACTAAAAATGGTACAGTGGTCAACAGGGACCTTTAAGGTTCTTGGGTTTTGACTTTAGGTTTGATTCTAAACAAATATCTCTTTCAAATCCCACTTTGCTGAAGAATGTTACAAATTCATAGTAAAGCATGATTCAGTAATCTTTTATTTCTTCAAATAAGGTTCTTTAGCTTGCTTAAAGAACCATTTGTAGCACACTTATTCTCAAGAATGTAGCACTCTAAAGTAAATCAAGGTCTTTGCAAGGATCATCTCTACAAGTATCTTTTCTGTCACTGGAGTGAAATCCTGAAGAAAAAGTCTTCAGTATTGTTAGCTAGGGAATTGTATCAGATTGTGCTGTAATGAATGTATTTGAAGTAGTATTGATTCATTCACTCTATCCTGACTCCAGACATTTATATTTCTTTAAACATTTCAGTTCTGAAATGATACACATCTGCTTCTTTCTCTTGGACAAGTGAATGGAGTGAACCTTTTAGGTACACAGTTGGACCAACCCCCAGGAGTCTAAAGGTTTTTCAGACACTCTGATATAGTCTGACATACCTTGACTTTTTTTTTTTTTTTTTTTTTTTTTTTTTTTTTTTTTTTTTTTTTTTTTTTACAAATTACACCCATCTAAAATTATTTTTTTCCAAAGTGTTACACAGGCATTTGTTCAGCACAAACTCATAAATGTCATAAATCTATATTTTGATTAAATCTGCTCTATACTCAGACTTTCCAAAAACCTATTTTCAGATGTGCGAAATATTGTGAAACAACACACTCCAAACATTTCTGGCCAAGACTTTTGAGCTCAGAACTGAATAAACAGAGGTGTTTGCTACACACTGGTCATTATAGTTTTTAGAAATTGTGTGTGGTTTCATTTCTAAAGTTTAACATACACCAGTTGGCATGTTTCACTCATTCAGTGGTTCCTAGTTTGAATATTTATGAGATACATCTGAACAATCAGGTGAGAGGTATTTTGTTCAGATTCACCTCAGATGAGAGCTAATTTTTAGATTCCCATTCCACACATTCGACAGCCGGTAATCCACTGCTGGAATATCCGGAATTACTATGTCATTATCATATGAATGACAGCTCATATCATCTGGCAGGAAAAAATGCATAGTAGTCTGACTCACGCTGAAAAATGTGTCTCTGCTTATTTAAGCTCCTCTCACAAATATCTAAAAATATATTCCAGTTCAAGCTATATATATTTGAAAAGTAGACTCTTTAAGGTTTTTGGGTATGTATTGTTTTGTTTCTAGGATAAAATCTAGTAGAGTTATAGAAATGTTTTTTGGAATTTTTGTTAATATGACACCGACAGGCGCACTGACTCAAGACGGTGAAGGACCATGTTGTACCATTAATGCTGTGTAATACCTTTACTAATGTTAATTGTCCATGATGAGAAGAACATAAGGACTTTAAAGACTACTATGACTATTATCAGCTCAGCCATCTACAGTGTAAAATGGACAGGTGTGTCTTCAAAATGATAACAACAGATAGTAATTTCCAGTTATGCCCATAAAAATGAATGTACTACAGTATATTTTATTGACATTTCTGCAATATTCTGTTGATGTGCCTTTGGCTTTCATAGAGGTATGATTAAGACTTATTTATGAGCTTGTAATTGTTTATAAGTTAGAAGAATATTAAAAGATGAATATGTTAAGTTTTGCTGAGAGACACTAACAGTGTCTGGTGATAAAATCAAATGAGCTTTATTCTATTTTGTGTAAAAGTTAGCACTCACTCACATGGCATAGCTTCACTTCAGGTTTGTAGACAACAGCTGCTGTGTATTCACCAGCTGGCTCTTGCTCCTATCTCCAGCCATCATTACGTATTCATTGTTTTCTGCACTTTACTGTGACTAATGTTATTATATCATAAACCAAGATTAGCATTCTGAGCAATCTCTTACAAGCAAAGTTGAGACCAGGGATAATGCTTCGCTGTTTTGCAGCTTATCTATGAGCTTAACTGCAATAGATCATCACACCATACTCTTTACACTCCGGTAGGCCTCCGGAGCTTTGAATGATTGAATGTGTTTGGCACAAAATGGATTAGATGGGGCATCCAAACCAGCTCATGGGTAACACTCCTTGTAGTCATGGCAATTATCACCATGTGTGGCATATCTAGCATGGTCATCAAAAAGAGATTGGTCAGGCTCTGCTACTGCCAGATCCAGTTCCTGTTTGCATTCGTTTTTTATTGCTTGCCTCTGTAAGATACCTCAGCCCTGTGCCTAAATGCCAGATGACAAAGAAAAGATATAACACATTTATATTGTGATCTATTAGATCAAAGGAAAAGAAATGCATCACAATTCATTGCATATATAAACTCTGAAGTCAATAAAAGCAGAGTGGTGGCACTTTGTTTAGACATCAAAGGTGTCATATAATCAATAGATTGTATTCTTTTGATATGGTGGATAATGTATAGAACAAATACAAAATCAGGTTCTAAACACATTTAGTTCTAACACACGCTTTGTATTTCACTGATCAAAAGAAAGAGAAGATTATATTGTGCAATGACTTTTAAAGGACCCTTTAATCTAGATGAACGAACTAACAATATCATTGTGACTCTTATCTACTCAGAGTCCATCTCTGTATGTATCTATTTATTCAGTGACATAGAATCCAACAGTTGGCCGTTTTGAAAAGTCTAAATCAATAGTTTTGTGCTACAGCAATGTACCGGTGATGTACGGCCACATAAAACAAACATTTGTTTTCACAGCTCATTTTTTCTGGGTTGACAGACCATGAACATGTTCTATGAGCTCTTGAGGGAGAACAATATGATATGTTATTATCCTCTTGTCATAGTGCCCTATTCTGAGTACATCAAAGGTATCATCAGTATCATCATAGGTTCAGAGAAGTCAGAACAAGTGCATGGATTCAAGTATGATTAAAAACAAATCTAACGAATGTGAGTGAAAGCCTGTATATGTAGTAGTAACAAGTACCTCACTGGATGTCAGTGCGGTGTGCTCTGATCTTTTGCTCTGATATTTTAGTCATTCATTTTCACAATTTAACAGATGTGTAACTCCCTTTCTTCTTATTTATTTTTGCAAACATATTAAAAATCATTGCATTTTTTCATTGTACTTATTTGTTTTTAAATGTTGCACTGCTATTTTGCTGGTGTTAGTTGGCATTTATTTTCAAACCTCACAACAACTACTGTTACTTTATATAATGTATCAGGATGCTGTAGTTTTGTCAGTTGAAGTACATGCTGGACATTTCACTGCAGCCATAAAAGCTGAATTGATTCAATTTACCCTGTCCTGACTCCAGACTTTTACATTTATTATACTGTTTATAAATCTTAGTTTGCTAGGAATTAACAAGTTCTGAGCAGCTTGGCTTATGGAGCCCGAAACCAAACTCTCCCCCCCCCCTTTAGATGTATGACAGGTGATTAAGAAAGAGAAGAAACAGCGGGTGCATGGGTGCTGGTGGTGGGTGCGAAGTATTCCTCACGAGGGGTGGTTAAAAAAGGAGGAGGGTATGAATAAATGATGGGCAGAGTTATGTGTTCGGCCTCCCAAACTTCTGTTATTAAATAATATCAGTTATAAAAAGACAAATCTGATCCTTTCTTCTGGAAAAGTGATGTAGTGAAGTTTAAGATCAGATGATATAGAATGACTGTGTTTACAGTGTTTGGGTTGTGCTTTTTATTCTAACAGTGTATAGTGAACTGTGAAATGTTAGTGGAGATACATACGAGTGCCCTGTAGGCAGAAATGTCACAATTTCTGATATTTCCATCTATGATACATTTGTAAATGTGATCTAACGACACTGATAATGTGTATTTGTTGATTAACAAGCAAACACGTATGAGAATAAAAGTCACACATCACTTTCATGTTACTCTATTTAAACAGAGAACACAGTAAATCTGCCAGTGTTAAATCAACACTATTACAGTTAAATGAACATTGAGAGTGTTACATTTTGACACCCTCAGTGTTAATTTAACTCTAATAGTGTTGATTTAACACTGGCAGATTTACTGTGTAAGTGCTTAGTAATCTGAACTATGTTCTAAATGTGCTAATGCACACTGCAAAAGTCCCAGGGCACCTAGTAGTAAAGGCAGCATTGTGCATCTTTTATACAGTGATAGAAAACATAGTAGCACACTGAATGCATTATTTCTTAGGACTTATCTGTTTCAATATGAACATGCACACACATTAACTCCTCTGGTGACATATTTAAATGAGTTAAAGTGGGCTATGCCCAAGTCTCAATGGACTGTAAATGAGACACGGTTCCTTGGGGATATTAAATGTTCATGATTTAAATATGTATATTTGAGCAGTCTTGGTTGACTCGGATCTTCCCATATATCTACTCTGATGTCTAAGTGAATCATTTACTATATGCCAGTTTTAATGTATTTTCACTGGTTTGGTTCCCTCAGCTGTCTGACCCATTCACATTTACAGTAATGCAAATGACAGGCGTGCTGATGACAAGAAACAGCAAATCTATTCTTTACTCAAATGAAAACAGCTTGTTTTGGCTCTCTTCTAGGAATATGTTGCAGGACTTCTCAATAGACAGACAGAGCATATGAACGGAATGTACTATGGTTATTTAACAGGAAGTAGTGGGTCTATTGAAGAGGCAGAACCAGGATTAGAGGCTTATCACATACTATCTCTGCTTGGTCAGCAGCCAGCACAATAGGGTTCATTCAACAGTCATGTCTCTTTGCACTCACACTGCTCGGGATGAACCACAGTAGCTCTATACCTGATGGCATGCTAGCTTGGCTAAAGTTACAGCTGTGATTGTCCCTCTGACCTGATCTGCAATGCCGTTTAACTGTCTAGGCAATGGGCCAGCTCCTGGCATGACTCTGGATGCCCATGAACAGCTTCAGGCCTCATAAATCCAGGTCGTCTTCCAGGGTCACCTGTCACACTGCCATTGCTGCAGATTCCAGTAGTGCCTCAGGGTTCAATATTCAGATCTATGAAGCTGAACTAGATAAATATTTATTTCCTCAGACATCTCTTAAGGACCTGAAATATGTGTGGCAGTTGTGTGCAAAGCAGTCTGTGCGCGTAATATGTTTATGATAATCATTTTTGGTAATATAACTGACATAAACCTATATTAATATTTATAAAGGCTTATTGCAGTAGGTGTCATCTGTCTAAAATGATGCTTTTGTCCATTTTCATTAAAACTGGTAAAATCAGTGTTTATGACATATGATTCCTGTTGGAATTAAACTTTATAAATGTTTATGTAGGGTTATGTGAGTAATGAGCTTATGTAGGTGTCACATAATGAACAATTCTAAAGTAAATAGTGTTGCCTTGGTTGATATGGAGACATCTGGAGTTATTTAAAATTTCATGTAATATGTAAATGGGAGTTTACAATATTACATGAAACTGTTATTAATATATCATTAATTTAAATGTATAAACATAATTAATACATTGTAAATATTATTAATAATTCATAATAATATATAATATTAATGATGAAATGTTATCAAAATTTAAAATATGAGCTAGATGAACTTCAGTATCATTCTCTTGTCTCCTTCCATTGAAACCACCATCAAAATGTGGTGGTGTTCTATGACCAACATTCTCAAAACCTGTATGTTAATTTTTAATACAGAGTATTTGGTATTTTAAAATATCTGTATAATTAAATAAACCATTAGGATGTAAAGATGTTTGATGGGAAGTGTACCTTTCTAGAGAAACATATAGATGGTTTTTTTTGCACTATACATGATGGGAACCACACATCTGAAGCATGTCCTGTAAGGTGGCCCAGGGTATATATGATTTTTTCTTTTTTCTTCCCACCCTCCCATCTGATTCTACTACTGTACTGGAAATGGAAAAGTAAAAGTGTAAATTTTTATCAAGGTAAGTTGATATTTGGGGTCAGTGCTCAAACAAATTAAATCAAATTTATTGTAAATGTAACATTTACTAACAGAAGGTCAGTTACTCTAAACAATGCTGTGTTTATTTACTGTAACCTCAAAATTTACTCACTTTTTTCTATTTTTATGCATTGCTATTAAATATTCATTGCATTACATATGTTGAATTGCAGATCAAGTGTTTTTGATGCTTTTGATGACTCATATACTTAGTTATAGTAAGCATTGCATCTCAACAGTTTAGTTGGTAAATAAATGGTTTGTTTTGGTTTCTGTACTTTTTGTTATAATGTCTGTATAAACAGGTAATAATCACTTATATGAGAAACTTTCATTGAGCCTAAATACCCTAAATATTAAGTCATTTAGAATTATTTCACCAAATTTTTTTATTTCAGCAGCAGATTTAAATAAGGGTGGGAGTTAGATTTTTTGGAAGCCAAAATTTTCATCATTTTCAATCACTCAGAGCAACTTTGTGTACACATTAAAGATTACTATGAAGAAAACCACTGAAAAAATCAGTGGGATTCTCATTTAATAAGAACGTAATTGATCGAGTCTGTGAGTCTTCAAAACAGAAGAGCAGAGCTTGGCTTGTGTTGCCATGTCGACTCTTGTCAAAAAATCAATCGGAGGTATGCTGGCTAATTGGCCGCAGCGCAAAGACTGATTATTTCTCGTTGGGTGTAATGCAGCGTGGCGTTCGTTACAAACCCGCTGTGACCTTTGGCTTAGCCACCCATCCCACCAGGCCAGCAACATGCACTTGTGCAATTAGAGAGATTCTGTAGAGCGTTTGTCAATGCCAGCCTGTGTAGCTTTGTTAGACACAAATGATTGTCTTCCCTGGTTTATGAATGACAGGAATGGAGATACATCATCAGTGCTTATTAATTATAAAACTGGTTGATTTTTAAATGCTGGTGACAATTTTTTCTGACTGTCCATCTTTCAAGATGCACATCTGAAAATCCATCCATTCATATCCAGACTTAAAGGTTATTAGTCTGTATATACAAATTGAGCTGAGTACTCACTGTAGAGTGTGCTCTTTAAAGCTATTATTCTTTAAAGTTATTCTTTAAATACACTCTGTAGTTTAGCTTGAAAATGAAACAGCAACTAATAAACATTATCAAAGATGAAGAGAACCGGAGCTCAGTAGATTTGAAGAGAGATCACATGTGAACTTTTTCTTATGATCTCCCCATGAAAGCTGTATTTCTTTATCCACTTTGACTGGTTTCTCTACAAAGAAAACTGCCAGCAAAGACTAATTCAAAGCCAGAAGCACAATGAATTAGAACAAGCTGACAATCCACACATTTCTCAGTCTCAATGTCCATCTGTGCTCTTTGAAATCTCACGCATCAGCTGGACTCCACATCTCTACAAAAAAATGGATTTGAGTGTGATTCTGGAAGAACATCACAGCTGTTTCATTGCTAACAAGTCCAGCATTGTCCATGTGCCACTATATAGGTGATTTAGGACTTGGGATGAAAGACTAGGCAGTCTTTGGACCATGCACTCCAAGTTCTTTGGATCAACTCCATAGCAGAACCTCTTTTGGTTTCAATCAAAGGTTCTTGAATGAACTGTTTTTGTAAATGGGATGTAAAGTGTGAGTGTGAAGATCATCCACATAGTTTAAAAGTATGGTTCACCCAGAAATCATATTTTTCTACTTTGTGCTTTCTTCTATTTAGTCCCGGGCTGCCAGAAGAGTGACTTTGGATTCAATTCCTTCATACTGATGATGATCATCATGAATATAACTGATACTACATCAGCATTTCCTGAGTTGACTGTTTCAGAATATTTGGCTGCACAATCTTTTATTATATTTTAAAGCTTGCAGTAAGTTATACAGTGTTCTAAGGCAGGGATTCTCAACTGGTCTTTACCTGGGACCCACATTTTCTCATGGTCATTAAGTCACGACCCACTTTTAATGAATACAACCCAAACAAATTTATTTTTTAAAACTAGCCTTGAGATTTCAGGGGGACATGACCTGTGGGGTGGGGTAGGGGTGCTGGAACATAAATTAAATTAATATTATGAATTACATTACTATTATTAACTAATAACTATTATTACAATATATTACTTACAAATTATGATTTATATTTGATTTGTTACTATTAATAATATACTAATAATAACAACTATTAAGTGTTATTCATAATAATTCAACTTAATAGTTCAACTTAGAGGAATGTAAATGGTGGCTTATCACAGACTGGTAGACACACTCACACAGACACAGACTCACTTGTTAATGTTAATGGTTTTAATATGAAACCTCATGTCAGCTAGTGAAACCTCACGTCAGCTAGTCGTATATTAAAATACGACTAGCTGACATGACACAGACAGAACAAATGTCCAACATGTTAACAACTTACAGTGGCAGCTGAACACTAACTGATGGCTAACTTGCAAAACACATGTTTACTGTTTGATGGAGTGACAGCGGGGATGGCCAATCACGTGTTAGCAAAAAACGGCAGAGCTAATCGATGAGCTTGTGTTCGGTCTAAACAAAAATCTACATTTCAAATGCTCCGGGTTATATTTGCGTTTTGCCATCTTCCCTCCGAACATCACAAATTTAAAGAGAAGGGTAACGGGCAAACAAATGGTGGTTACCATGGCAACGAGAATGCTGCACACGTCTCTCTGTGTCTTTTTTTCAAGATAAAAGATGAGTACAAAATCAGATAAGCATTAATTATTTTCTGTTTTTAATTGTTTTAAAATGTAACTGTTTGTTACCCACCCGTTGAGTATCACTGTTCTAAAGCACATTGGTCAACATGTGAGACCTAATCTGGAGTAGTTTTGGTGATGCATTTTGATGGATGCAACTGGACTATTTAGTTGACAGTTGATTTTGAATATTTGTAAGCTGTGTTAACAGTCTCACAGTCTAAAGAGGCACAATTTGCACTCCAAACATGTCTACGCTTAACAAATTCATCTGTGGTAAGTAGAAGACTGTGTAAATATGAACTCAATCTGAGCAAAATCCAAACACATTCATTCTGATTACGTTCAAACTGTCTATCAATTTGTCATTTTACAGCATGTTGTTTGACCCCAACACCCGAGAAATCTAAATATTATCTGATAAAGTATATTGCAGATACATGGAGGTATATTGCTTTACATGGAGGCCACACAGCCGGCATTGACTCATGTGTAAATGACCCATTAGCGGTTTCCTTTGCTTTTACATCTCTTTTCAGAACAAGTAGCCTTGAATGTGAAACCGAACCCAGTGTTCCTGAGTCATAATTTACTGCTCTTTGCTCTGTGTGCTGTTTGATGAGCTCCAGAAGGCTTTTAAGAAATGCTTCAGCTCTGCCCATTTTTGGGAATAAAACAAATGATAAAGGCTCTGTATCACTGTTAGAAACAAGCACCCCAACCTGACGAATTAATTTATAAATGTAATAAATCAAATGAATTGCTGACACTTCATCCATGGTTTCACCTGCATGAAATAACCTGACAGTAATCCAGAGAAAAAATAAGCTGGTGCTTTGCAGAGATGCCTTAATCCTAGAAAATATAACACATTACAACTTAATACTATAATACAGTGTTAATTATAATACAATTCAATTATATTGTATGTTATTGTAATACAAGGATGCTGACTCTGGAGGGGGGCATTGCTAAAAGCTGTACAGTTAGACCTTCTAGAAAGAAGGAAACAGATAAAGAAACAGGACTGAAGTGTGGAGAAGAGGTGGTGGCTGGTGTGAAAGCTAAGTAAACAAAGGTAGTAGATTCTCCTGTAGAATTAAATATCACAAAATGTTTCTTTTCCTGTCTGATTCACATCCTCTGTCATATATGTTCTTCTCATGTACATGGCTCTTGACCTGGTCTAGATTTACTTTTGTACCTATTGTACCTGTGCTCTGACATTGAGCTCTAAAACTCATCTCAAGTGCAGCAACATAAATCTCCATCTTTACATTCTCTGTGCCAAACACTTTAAGGCAGTTTCCCATCAACTTAAAAGGCAGTAGAGAGCAGTCGAGTCACCTCCCACTCAGTGTGAACATGTGTGTGTGTGTGTGTGTGTGTGTGTGTGTGTGTGTGTTCATGAGAGTATTAGAAGACGTAAGGGTGAATGTGTGTGAAAGTTAATATTTATGTGTCTAATTACTCCTCATTCCTCTGGTGGTGGGAGCATTTCCTGCACTCCTGTTTGGTCGGCTTTTCCCAGTGAAGGTCTTGACCTGGTGATGGTTTTATCCGCCGCAGACGGCACCCCTTCCATGTCCCGGATATGTCGGGGTCACAGTGACACAGACATGTGAACCTGCTCATGCTTAAAGCTACCACAGTTAGTCTCACAAGAACAACATGTCAGACCCAAAGATGTGCTATTCTAAAAATAAGATACAAGTTAAATCTCTGCTGTTTGTGATAAAAAATGAGCAATAAAAGGTCACTAATTACAAAACTAAAAGATGTAAATGCAAAGAACAGTGTAAAATCTGCAATGGACTTTAATGCATGGTGGGAGGTGGGGGGCAGTCAAAACATTGCATTGGTCAGAAGGTCCACAATATGGAATATAATAATAATAGTAGTGATAATAATAATAATAATAATAATAGTTTTACTAGTTATGGTGGCTACTGATTTCTACTTTTGTTTGTTAGCAACATTAACCTTGCAGCTCCAGTTCTAAACTCATTCATTCATTCATTATCACACCCGCTTAATCCGTATCAGGGTCGCGGTTAGTCCCCTACCCCCTCACTGGGCGCAGGGCAGGGCATTACAGTAGTCAACTAAGCCCAGGACAGGGCGCCAGTCCATCGCTGGGTGACACACACACACACACACACACACGGACAATTTTAGAGTACCCAATTTACCTGACCTCCATTTTTTTATGGACTGTGGGAGGAAACCGGAGACCCCGGAGGAAACCCACGCAGACACGGGGAGAACATGGAAACTCCGCTCAGATGGGGAATCGAACCCAAGACCCCAGCGCTGAGAGGCAAACGTGCTAACCACTAAGCCACCGTGCCGCCCCCAGTTCTAAACTGAACAGTGAAAATTTACTGAACCTGAACCTTAGCTGATCAGCTTCATCTGTTTAAAGATGGAAAAATATGTAAATATTTTCTGAGTGAACTATTCCTTTAATAATTTTATCTCTCTAATCTATGTATATCTTATTTTAGTAGGTCAGATATTTAGATGCAGGTCCAGTATGAATTAACTTTGACTCTGCATTATTTTGAGATGCTTGTGGGGTGAGCTAGGGTCATTAAATTTACCACAGTTTTGCCACACAAGCACTTCCATCAGTAATAATGAGTAGCACCCCCTACACTGGTGTACTGCACTAAAACCTTGTAATTGCATTTTTTGATGTTTAGAAAACTCTTTACCAAGCAACTGCTGTGCAAATAGGCGTTTACTTATTCATTAAAGGACTTTGTGTTTGAAGAGCTTCATGCTGGGAAATGTTGATGAAGTTTCCTTTAAGAGAGCAATACATGAATATTAAATAAGAGCCGGATATCTTGCAGCCATTATGCTGACAAAATGGAAGCATAATAAGGCACTTTCAGATGCTGTGGTGGACATAGTGGACTTTAGCTTTGGCCTTCAGATGTATTTCTTGGATGTTCTAAAGGAGTTTAATGGAGGTCTTAACCTATGAGTAATGACTGTGAGACTGATTTCCTGTTGGACTAGAAGTTGTGGTTGGTCCAAAACTAGGTTTAATCCATGGCTGACTAAGCTTATTTCAATCCAGGACTAGTTTTAATATAATTGAAGATTTACAGTGTTTTTTTAAGAAAAAAAAAAAGCTGTGTACCTAGTGATTAACACCTCCATATGTGTGTGTCAGAGTGTATAAGTGGTCTGAGTAGTTCAAGCCTTTCTGATTCACTGCAATGTTCTCTGAGGCTGTGTTGCCTCAGGCATCAGTCTAACAATGCTTTCAAATGGCACTGAAAGGCTGAGGTTAAGCTTATGGTCTGAGTTCCTAAGTATGTAGTTGCTGAACCCATTAAACGTGCACTAATGAAACCAGAAACCCACCTTAGCAAACCTGCGGCTGGGTACTCTATACTGACCTGCCTCTGTGGGGGGGACTGATGTGTGGTGCTTTTATTTGAACTGTCACAACCCAAAATACAAGTGCCACAGTTATACCCTAAATGAACTTCATCCAATTCAAGTAAGTAAAGAAAGTGAACTTGTTCTTAAATGATGCTTCAGCTGAATGTACTCAATCTCATTTACATAAATGAGTCTTTAAAGAACCATTCACTGCAAGCTTCTTTATAATCCAAATGAAGAACCTTTTGACTGTCTTATTTTAAAAAGTACATTTGAATGAATGCACCAGTTAAATATATTACAATATACACAGTTCAATTGTTCTCTGTTGAGTATTGACAGGTAGCACAGTAGCCCTCAACATTTGCCTGATCAAAACCAAGATAGCCAAGAACAAAAAAAAAGAAAAAAAAAGAAAAAGAAAAGAAAACCCAAACCACATGTGAGCTTTCCTCTGGGTACCACTTCAGCACCCCCTCTCTTATATCTCTTGCCCTCTGGAAGTATGTAGAGGGCTCTGGGGTCAGCAAATTCACTGCCGTAGAGGTGCTGCTAGCGAGAGCGACCCGTTTGATCCCAGCAGGCCTCTTGTCTTTAATAAATTAACCAGCAATCGAGGCTATTTACTGTGGTTGGAGGCTGTTTGAGCCGAGATTGTTAAATGGCCCACTTCTGTTGTTTATGAGGGAAATGAGTGCTTTTCCTTTCATTTAGGAGATTTCTGTTCTCTTATGAAATCTGTACAGGCTACACAGGGGTTCCAGTCAAGGTCCATGATCGTTTGTCTCTGTTTGACAAATTCTGAGAAGAAAAGCATATAAGTTTTTTATATGGGAGGCTACATTGTGGGGAAAGTTAGGAGAAGTACATCAAAGAGGCTGATTTAAAAGGTAAATGAGAAAGCCCACTATGTCTTTATTGCAAACAGAAGACACCATGAGGCCACCAAAAAGTCATAGCAGGAAATGTCCAAATGTTTGGCTAACATTGTACAAATGTCCTTCAAATGTTAAGAGCAAATGTTCTAAAAGTAACATTAATGAAATGTCACTTGACTTTGCCTTCAGTGTTAGTAAAAAAAACATTTTAAATGAAATTATAAAATGTATAATTCTGAGAATAATGTTCCCATAACCAAAATTCAATGTTTTCAGAACATAAATTTGGGGAAAGGGGAAGATATTCTTTGAACTACATAATGAACATCAGCATAAAGACTTTAAAGTATAGCTTTGTGTAGTTCCAACCATATAAAGAACCAAGTTCTCATGATCTCCAAGATGTGGACCATTGGATGGTCATAAGAGTCCAGTTTGTTAATGCATAACAATAACATCTATTGATTTATAGATGGAAGAGTCTGCTATAAGTGTACTTATTAGTTAATTCCAAGAACTCTTTATTCTCCAGTATCAACGTCCCCCCAGCACTTTCTGGTTACTGGGACACCATGAACAGCTGGGTGTTATGCTGGGCTCCTTTGATCTTGTAATTAGCCATACAGGAACTCCTGCTTTGAAACCCAGTATCCAAGCAGCCATCTATTGCTACAGCACTCCTTTCATTCTCTGCCAAATCACTGTTTTTGTGGTTCAGCCGTTCATAGCGCACTCCTAATCCTACCTTGAAGTTGTCGTTTGACACCTCGTTAGCGTTAGGCTAAGTGTCTGCGGTCAGTACTTGTTGAGGAACAGCGCCGAGGTCCTGAAATGATAGAGGAGAGCTTCTTCTAGACTGAACGTGACTGTACATGGTCACCATGACTCACAAAGTACCACACATGCTGTGCAGATGAGATGAAAGAAACATTTTAATTGAAGTCTGCACATGCTAAGCATTTTATGCAGTCATAGTGTCATTAGTTACAAACATAGTCTTAGACACTCTCTCGTTTTCTCTTTTATTTGTTCAGATTTTTCCTGCACCAAGGAGATTCAGCATTTGTCTTACTATATGTAACTTACTACATTCCTGCTGAGTACTTTCATATAATGATAATGTTATGTTCATCCCATTTATCCCACTCTCTCTCTCTCTCTCTCTCTCTCTCTCTCTCTCTCTCTCTCTCTCTCTCTCTCTCTCTCAGCAAGCAAACATTTGTTAGGTAGCCAATCCAGCCACGGCACCCAGGACACAATTGGTGGTTATGTGCCTTGCTAAAGGGTCCTTTCAGTTTAGCAAATTGGATTGGCAACTTTTGGTCCAGAGCCTTCTTTTCTAACAACACAAAATGCACCTATGCAGAACCTTTTGACAATGTAAAAGACCTCATGTACCATTATTTTTTAATTTGGTTTTTATTTAAATTTCTTTTTTTTTTTTGCCAACACAACAGAATTTCACCTCTGCATTTAACTCTGTGCAGTGAAACACACTACTCTGTGAAACTTAGCCTGAAGTGGTGGGCAGCCCTATCCACAGCACCTGGGGTGCAGTTAGGGGTTAGGTGCCTTGCTCAAAAGAACTTCAGTCATGACCTGCCCCAGGCTCAAACCGTCAACCTTCCAGTCACAAGACCAGATCCCTAACCAACCAGGCCACGGCTGACCCATGTATCCTGTACATAAGCAAATCTGACCCAAAGCAGAGATGTGATGATCAGTGAAGTTATACTAGCCATACTGGAATGCAATTCATTCTGGATTCATCATAAATAAATCATCACAACTGATTAAGCACTGTTTCACAGCAGCATTTGAGAATCCCATAGAACATTTTAAAATCTTTGGGGTCATTTTAAATGCTGTATCCACTAAATAGGAGTATGTAAAAATCACACAAAAAATCCAATATTTAAAGATGGCACAAAAGCACCATTTCACCACATATGCATGTCAAAAAATTTTTGGAAAGGTTGCAAAAAGTAAAAGCATACTGTACATGTACTGTAATGTACAATACTGACATTTGTCCTGCTATTGGCCAGATGCTTGTAATCAGATGAGACTGTAGGCATTAACTGTAGATCCTTGATGTTCTGTAAGTTCCAAGTTGCTGCGTTTGAATGGAATTGTTGTTCCAGTGTCCAATAGATGCTCAATCAGATTGAGATGAGGGGAATTTGGAGGCCACTGTTGCCCACAAGTCTTGTTGCTTTGGAGATGCTCTGATGTAGCTGTCTAGACATAACTATATGACCCATGTCAAAGTAGTTCAGGTCTGTAGCCTTGCATATTTTTCTCCTTCATACAACACATTGCCAATGAAAGTCAAGTATTTCTTTTACTGTCTAATATATCCAAGACCATCACATGCTTCACTGTTACAAAATTATCAGTTGTTTACTTAATCTGTGATTAGTATTAATGTTGTTACTGATCAGTGTAAACTTTAATAATGAATTAATAACTACGTCACATAACTACAGTGGAACCTCGGTTACTGTTTGCCATGGTTATTGTACAATTCAGTTTTCGTCAACTTTGTTCTGGGATATTTTGTCCCAGTTATCGTTCATTCACCCGGTTTTCATCAATATTCACAAAAACAAAGCATCCACCCACACAATCGTCATTCATTTTGCCTGAAAACAGGTGTGAAAAGCAAATAGAGGCCAAGAACCTCGAGAACAGCTGTACAAAACAAGCCAGCTGGCCCACATCAACACACTCTACAACAGAGCATTAATTTCTAAGAGTGATATTAAATGTTCATTTATCCATTTCATTAGTCTTTTGAATTTATTTCTCATTGTTTTCTTTAATGTACAACTATAATTATTCTATATAAAATTTATTTTTATTAATATATTGGAGTGTCTGGAACAGATAAATGGGATTTACATTATTTCTTATGGAAAATATTGCTTCAATTATTAATTTTGGTTATCATCAGACAGTTTAGAACAGATTAAAGACAAAAACCTTAGGTTCCACTGTATAAGATAATTATTGTGAAGGAACTGCATTTTCAATCATGTAAAGTGTAAAGAATCAGAGAAAAGAAATGTCAGAACAATTAATTATTGAATATTTCACTTTTATTTGATTTCATTTGATAAATATTAGAATTCTGCCCCTTTATGAATTGAGTATGGGTTTGAGACTGTATAAGTTTGGTACTATAAAATGAAACACCTTCCTACATCTTGGTTTAATAGGTCAAAGTTTATTTCTCTCTGCACTGATGATATTCAAGGCAGTCGTTTTCAAAGAATCTGGAGAAAGGGGCTGACCATAGTTCTTGGAAGCAGGGCAGGCAGTGTAGCTTGCTAAGTTGGGACACATCTGTCGTACTTCACATGGTTTGATTAATGGGTAAGAGAGTGAGGAATGTTGAGCTCACTAGAGAGAGCTGCACATGCAACCACCCTCACATTGCACTGAAGAGTGAGGAACATGTGAAGGGGAGGATGAGCATTATGCCTGTGCTGATCCATACATATGATGACTATCTGGCATCACAGGTATTGAAATGTAGTTAAATGTAATAAATACCAGCTCCAATATCAGAATCAGGACAGATGCACTGAGTGGGGTCCAAGCGTCTGAGACCATACTGAAAACCTGAGTTTTCTTTTCATTTAAATAAAACATTGAAACATGTCATACAAAAAAGTTATGATAAGTAAACAAATTCCCAAAAAAAGTTGAGAAGATGTGTAAAATGTACATTAATGTTGATAAAAACAGAATGCAATGATTTGCAAATCTTACAGACTCATATTTTATTCACAATAGAATGTGAAAGTGAGGCATTTTACCATTTCATGAAAAAAGATTAACTCATTTAAAACTTCATGGCAACAATGCATGTCAAAAAAACTTGGTACAGGGTCATGTCTACAACTGTGTAGCATCATCTCTTCTTTTAATAACAGCCTGTAAACATTGTGGAAGTGAGGAGACCAATTGCTGGAGCTTTAGGAGAGAGATGTTGTACCATTTGTGTCTGATGTAGTATTCTAGCTACTTAACAGTCCTGGGTTGTCTTTGTTGGATTTTGGTTGGATTTTTTATTTCATGATGCACCAAAAGTGGTCTGGATGCAGAATGTGGTTTAGCATTGTCTTGCAAGGCCTTGCCTGAAAGAGACATCTGAATGGGAGCATATGTTGTTCTAAAACCTCTATATGCTATTCAGCATTTAAAGTGCCTTTCCAGATGTGTGAGCTGCCCATGCCATAGGCACTAATTTAACCCTGTACCATCAGAGATGCAGGCTTTTGAAATGTGTGCTGTCGACAAGCTGGATGGTCCTTTCCTCTTGAGTCTGCAGGACATGGTGTCTGTTCCATTTGACCACAGAACAGTTTTTCCACAGTCCATTTTAAATGAGCTTTGACCCAGATATTGTCTCACTTTCAACATCTGATATGTGTTCTATAGTCTATTGTGAATAAAATATGTTTATGAGACAAATTATTTAATTTTGTTTTTATTGACATTTACTTACATTTCACACAGCATCCCAACTTTTTTTGAAATTGGGATTATAAAATGAAGAAATATTCAAGATTATTCAAGATTATGCAATCTTTTTTGGCCACTATTAAAATTTACACAATTTTGTGCCATTGAACATGTTAATGTCTTCAAAGTAAACTGGCAGGTTTCTTATTGTTTGGGTGAATTTGATCTATCAGAGGTTACTTTAAGTTCATCATTTTATATCCATTGCATGAGTGCTTACTGTCATTAAGTAAAAGTGAGGCTCATATCAAATGGTCAGACATTTTGAAATGCATGTAGATATTTCAACAATTCTTTTCAATAAATGTATAACAATGAAAACATCTGTACTAAATTAAAGGAATGCAAAATAGAGCCTTTTTTATGTTCTGTGTTAAAGTTTATTGTACATATTTTGTTGACATTATAAAGGGTTTACATATTATATTTACCTCCTATTTATACTACCTCTTCTCTGATTGGCTGGACTGTATTTTACTATTCAAAAATCCAGACTGAAGACAGACAGACTCTATATAACTGTATGAATGGGTGGCAGTGACCTGCTTTAGACTGAGTAGTAGCTGTACATGTAAACACAATGCTTTGTGACATAACAAAATTCAAATTTGACTTCAAAATTAAGTTTCCATATACAGTGGAACCTTAGTTATTGTTTGCCCTGTTATCGTACAATTTGGTTATTGTCAATTTTTATCAGGGAAATTTTATCCCAGTTATCATTCATTTGTCCAGTTTTAGTCAGTGTGTCCACATGACTTGCCACTAATTTAGTGAAAACAAAGCATCCACCAATGCATCACTCACCCACACATTCGTCATTCATTTTGGCTTTGTTTCTAATTGTTTCTCATTGATAATTAGTCTTTTGTTTTTATTTCTCAGTGTTTACTGTATGTAAAACTACAATTATTCTATATAAAATGTATTTTTGTTAATATTTTGGAGTGCCTAGAACAGATTAATCAGATTTACATTATTTCTTATGGGAAATATCACTTCAGTTATCAGTCATTTCGGTTATCATTAGGCACTTTAGAACAGATTAATGACAAAAACTGAGGTTCTACTGTAAAGGACTTTTTTAATGTGCTCAACTTGGAAACATACTTGTATTGTTTTATAATTGTAGTCATACCAATGCAATTCACTGGAACTTCTGAAAATTCTGCCATGGTAATCTAATCTGAGTTTCAAGGTTTTTTCTGACTGGAACAATGACACATGGTGCTCTTGCAGCAGGTTTTCTTCTCCACACCCAAAAAGACAGGAATGCATGAAAGACCAGCCAACTGTGTGGAAATCCAATACATGATATGCTGTTACGTGTTGAGACTTCAAGCCAAGTACTCTATCATTCTCTTCTCGGTGACAGCTGTCCTTTCATGCCGAGTAATTTGATAGTAGTCAAAAAGGTCCTGAAATACTTCTCCCAACATAAGTGCACATTGCTAGAGGTTTAGGATCAATAACCTGCAGGATTTTGTATATACAATGAAGCGACAAAACATTATGACAAGTAGAATACTTAACATGCTGTTGGTCCATTTCATGCCTCTAAAACAGGTTTGACCAAGTCATAGACTCTACAATATGTCTAAAGGTGTCTGTATTTGGCTCCAAAATGTTACAGTAGATCCTGTAAGTTGTGAGGTGGAGCTGCTTTGTTTCAGACTTGTCTTTTCATCCCACAGATGCTCAATCAGACCTAGGTCTGAAGAATTTGGAGACCACTATTGGTAGGTACTGACCACTGTTTACAAAGGGCACCTCACAATCTTGCTTTTAGAGATGCTTTGACCTAGTTGTATGGCACTTGTCAAAATTGCTTAGATCTTCACATGTGCTCAGTTCTCCCACATCCATTATGCCAACTACAAGTAACAACTGCACTTTCTGTATTCTTTTCCAATAACACTAATAATACTTCCAGATCTTCATGATGTGTGCAAAACAAAATGTAATCAATATTTCTCACTCAACTCATAGCTCATTGGAACAAATTCTGAAAAATTCTGCCAAAATTGCAGATTTCAACTGATACATTTATGGTCATTGAATAGAAGACAAGATATTTTATTATGGTTTATGACGGAATTAAGTTTGTCATTGAAAACACTGAAAATACTTTGTTTATCACTTTGTCTGTTAAATAAAATTAACTACAGATTTCAGTTTTACTGCATTTTAGAAAGTGTCCCAACTTTTCTGCAAATGGGGTTTGTGCTATCCTAATTTTTCATGATGTGACCGATGTTATTATGTTACAAAATAATACCAATATAGGGCCTAATATAGGTCTCATATGAATGGACTTGGCAGGATTGTATTACACACAAAGCAGTAGACAATCTAAAGAACCATGAGAAGAAGAAGAAAAAAAAGCTTCTTTACTTAAATCTTCAACACTCCAAAAAGAAGCTCTCAGTTTGAGGAAAGAAAAACTAGACACATGATCTACAGAAGCTTTGGCTATGTTCATTCCCTGGACAGGTCCGGGTCGGTGGGTGAGAGGGGGAGGGGTCAGGGTTGCCGCAACGCAGGAGCTGTGAGGGAGTCGACAGGCCTGACCTTAATCCTGTTAGAGCTTTTCAAAACTGCTGCGTCCACTCTGATGTGCAGATAGAGGAGGCCAGCAGCTTTTGTGTGCAAATTCCACCAGTGAGAAAAAGAGACAGAGAGAGAGAAACACAATCATACGATGGCCTATCTGCTTCTGCCCCTATAGCTGATGTCATAGGCCAGGTCAGCAGCCAAAACTAATTGCCAGAGTCAGGGCCATGAGGACTAAAAAGTCAGTCACAAGTTCTGGCCTCATTTCAGTCAAAATGTTTCAAGAGCATTGGCTGTCTGTTCATGAACAAGTAAAATACGCTCAATATTGTTAATAAAGACTACTGTTATGTCTGGGTCTGAATGTCTAAAACTTTACAAAATGTTTGCGATTAAGATCAACCAATTTAGCCAACGTGATTTTTCACACACAGAATTTGACCTCCACATTTAATCCATTCGTGCAGTGAAACACACACACTAGGCTGTGAGAATTTGTGCCCGAAGCGGTGGGCAGTCATTATCCACCTGCGCCCAGGGAGCAGTTAGGGGGTTAGGTGCCTTGGTCAAGGGCACTTCAGTCATGTCCTGTCTGGGGATTGAACCGGCAACCTTCTGGTCACAAGACCAGATCCTTACAACCTGGCCATGGCTGCCCCCTATGTTATGTTCAACATTTTTTTTAAGTATTTAATAAAGAAAAGGAGGGGAAAACAAATAATTCTGGAATAATGCTTTCATTAAAGAAGACGGTGCTGGTAAAAGCTTAAAGTTACTGGTTACTATGCAGTTTATGCAGGTGTTGATTACAGTATTTATGTTACCTACACGGGTTGTTTACTGTTCTAAAAGTACTGATGATAGCCTTGGTACACGTTCAAATCATTCAGAGTTAAAAACAGAAGTGCCTTCAAAGGTTTGTTTGGAGTGATGCCATTACCAGTCAAAATTTGAGTTGTACATTTTAACTCGTCAAGGCTGGTAAAAAAAAAATCACAATAAATAATGTTTTCATCAAATATTTTCTTATAATTCCTGACACATAAATGAGACATATCCATGTATATGTCAAGTATACAGTGGTTCATAGCATATATGAGCACCTAAACATTTGGCTTTCATTCTACTCCACCATTAAAAACATATAATTTTTCTTTTTTTTGACCATGTGTGTAACCTTTACCTCCATGCTGGGTGAGCCCAGTTACATGCTGGACACACTGTGGATGCAAGTTATTCTAATTTAATTCAGAGTGTATTTTAGATCAGCAAAAACGTGTTGTTGATTTCTTTAAACAAAATCATAAATAATATATAATACAATTATACATAGAATATTATTATCAGAATATTATGGTTTAGAATGAACTTGGCTGAGGATGTCACAGACCTCACATAACTGACTTTGCTGAATGTATAAATAAGTGAGCACACCAGTCCGTTATAGCAGAGTGCTAAACAGGTGTCATTGTCAAAGGCCATGATTTGACTGATGTCCAAAAGGGCATGATAATAGGCTATCTGGGAAAGGGTGGTGGCATCTCAGAAACCGCTAACTTTTGGGGATGTTCTAGTGCTGTCGTAGTGAAGGTGGACTTATTGTACATTGAGTGACTTTCAAGTGGCATAACAGTGGTGCCCCACAGGCCAGTGATGCCAGAGGGGAACAGCGATGTGCCAAAGTGGACCACTTAACCTCTATGATGGATAAAGGAGCAACACGGAAAGGGATCACCACAGAACAACTGTTAGCCAAGAGTGGTTATTTCCATTATTAGTTAAGTGGTCATAATATTCTATCCCTAAACTTTTTTTTAATCCTTTTCTATTTAAGTTTTATGTAAATGTGAATATTTGAACCACATTTAACATAGAGAAAGACTACCATGTAATGAAAACATTTAGGAATTTACACTTTAACAATGTATCATGATATCATTTCTCACAGTAATATTAATATATTGTTGTATCGGTCACCCTTACTTTTGCAGCAGCGTTTTATTTTACCAAGAGTGTATCTTACAATTGTCAATGATGTGTGTGCCTCTGTTCTATCATTCAATTCCTAAACCATTGTGGTTCCACCACTCACTCTAAGCAATAAACCTGAGCACTGAGAATCACTGCTGACGGGACAAAAACCAGCAGCAAAGAGAGGATTATCTCCTCATCTTTGATCATTAGCCTGAATAGATGTTAACATGCTGATCTTGGACCTGCTTACTCTACAGAAACCTGGAGCGTGATTGTACTAACAAACCAGCCAAAACTGGTCCTAGATCAGCAATCAGATGCTGCTTATGCAAACACTGTGTCCACTAGTCTGTTGCCAGAGTGCTTATGCTCAGGATCTGACCTTTCATCCAAAGACACTGATGGCTAGTTGACTGGACAAGAGTGCTTTTAGCTATTTACATACCATGAGTGGAACTTGTCTTCTAAGAAGAGGCACACTTAGGTTGCTTCTTGTTCACTTGAATGTGAGCATAGCTAGAGGGGACTGTATATTTAATTACCCAGTGGAAACAGAGTCACTAATTTTGATCTTCTCTGACTGTATTTTGATGGATGTTGCAACCTCTGACAAAACAAGTAAGGTCAAATTATCCAAAGCAGCTCTGAAGCTACTCTGGCTTTGGGTAAATATGCTTTGCAATGTTGTCCCTTTCTGTTGTAAAACATGATTATTTCAACATGACACTATACAAAACCATATCTGAGAAGAATACATTATGAAATATGTAACCTTTGATTTACTTTTACCAAATTCAGGGAAATGCTTACAAAGTGCATTTAACAGCAGGGGAGCATCCTGGAGTGTCCTGCTCAGTTTTCTGAGGTCAGAAATTTGTTGCTACATCAACCATATTCACACTCAAAAGACAGTATAAGAGAATTAAACATTTAACAATGGAAATGTAATAATAAAATCAGTCCTGCTGTAAAATGCCAAATAAGTGGAAGTCTTAATAAACTTAGGGCCAGTCCACCCTTATCCGGACATTTTTAAAAACTTATTTTTATATTTAATTCATTGTTTCTTGTGAAATTAGGGGTATTATAAAGAGTTCATCCTGCTTTTATTGGAGTATCTCTCTACTATCCAGGGAAGGATTTCTATTAGATTATTAGACCATTGCTGTGAGGATTTGATTGCATTCAGCAATAAGAGTGAGGTCATGATGTTGGGATGTCTGCAACTCCACAACTCATCCTAAAAGTACTTGATGGTGCACCATCATTCCAGAGAACACAGTTTCACTGCTCCACAGCTCAATGTTGGGGTGATTAATCCCCCTCTAGTCCACACCTGACATTAGTAATGGTACAAACAGGTTCATGTTTATCTGCTCCAGAA
This sequence comes from Crenuchus spilurus, assembly GCA_036984385.1. Taxonomy (NCBI): domain Eukaryota; kingdom Metazoa; phylum Chordata; class Actinopteri; order Characiformes; family Crenuchidae; genus Crenuchus; species Crenuchus spilurus. Next base: position 28,581 of record BRDA01065425.1, read on the forward strand.
AGCCCTATTATATTGACAATACTTCTGTACAAGGATTACACAAGCTGTGTGTGTGCATTTGCACAAATATTTCAACTTAAAGTAACTGAACTTTCATTCGAAGGGGTGTCCACAAACATTTGGACATATAGTCTATATATATACTGTACATATTTAATATATAGCTTAAGCCCAACATTGAGATTGTCCAATAGGAATCTCCTGCTACCCTTTTCCCATTGGACAGGTTTGACTCCTGTATTTCTCTTATATATCCAAATCCTGCTTTCTCAATGTATTAACTTAATTAATTGGGTAGTATTTACCCAAACTGTTACATATGATTGTACAAACAACAGGAACATGTCAGTTAAATTGGATATTGTCTTTAAATTAGTATAATTTATAACAGTTAATGAATTGGTTAATTCTCATCCCTTTCTTATGGAACTTTGGAGCTTTCTGTTCTTTAGGTTGTAGCACATATGGAACATGCAAAGCTGCCACCCACGTGTCCATGTTGTGCAATGAAAGTTTTGCAACATTGCGAGCAGCTGGTGAGAAGAAAGAGAGGAGACCGAATGAGACTGAATGAGTTTCCAGAGGAATGTCGCCTGAGGAACCCGGCGCGTGTGCCCTGTGAAACTCTTGCCCCACATAATGATCAGCAGTTTCTTATGCAATGACAGCAGCAATTGCTTTAGTGCTATTTCCCCATAGCAGGGTTCAGTCATAACTCACACTTCTTTCTGCATACGACTGTCTCCTTTCATGTGCAGAGATAAGAGATAGCGCCGGGGAGAATACGCAGCAAGGGAGCAACACAATGCACTGGAGTGTGAATCAGGTTCATCCCTGGGGCAGAGTCCTCAGAGGTCCTTCTGGAAGGAATGGTAATTTCCTAGCGTTTCCATCATGATATTTGATTTAGCAATTATTGAATGTAGTCAGCATGTTTGCAATGAACCTTCTCAGTTACATGTTTCTGCTTGCACAAAGACATTTAAAAATGGTTTTGGTTTAAGAGTAACCTTTACATTAAGGATAGGGTCAGTACAAATGATTACGAGCATGATCACAATCAAACTTACTATTGCGTAGATACAAGGTAAATGTGTAGATATGCAAGCAAGTCTTCTAAATATAATATATACAGTGTGGTCCAAAAGTCAGAGATCACTAGTGAAAATCCTTGTATTTCGTATTCTTTAGTCTAAGTTTAAACAAAACATTTCTACGAAATAGTAGAATCTTTGAAATTATAAATATTTACATAATCTTTGTGGTATTTGGTATGCTAATGAATTTAAAGTATTTGATGAGTAAATGTCTAAATAATGGCAGAGATCAGATTCTGCAATTGACCTAACATGCCTAATGGCCATGAATAGTGACCTACAAATGTGTAATCATAAAGATTTCCTCTTCATATGGAGCCCCTAAGCTGACATTAATATGTGTGACCTTAACAAATAATTAGATTTTATTATCTAGATTTGTCTCTTTAAATAAAGTCTAGAATTGTCCTGGCTATTGATCTTCTCTGTGGTTCTTTGTGGATGCGAAAGCTCAATAAAAAGCAGGACACAAAAAATATTGATGCCTTTGAACTTTGGTGCTGGAGAAGACTTTTGAGAGAACACTGAACAGCAAACAAAACAATTAAATGGATCTTCAACTGAGTCAAACCTCACCTTTTACTAGAAGCTCAAATAAGTCAAATTGAAGACAAAAGAAAGGAAGAGGGCAGCCAGCAACAAGATGGATGCAATGAATGAGTTGTTAATAAACCTGAAGACCCAAAATGAAGACAGGATGTTGTAGAGAAACATCAACTTGATGTCATTTAATTATATGTATTATTTTATTGTTCATTTATCTTGTGGCCCCAAAATAATAAATTGTGGCTATGATTTATAAAAAACAGACATTTCAGCTTAGTGGATCTGTATTTGTATGAGTAGCCAAGCAGAAAGAGTGGACATTTAACTTATTGTATTTGTGTAATGCTACTAAATTATATTATAATCCAGGATGACTCAAGGACACCACCGAGGTTAAAATACAGCTTTGTTCGTTTGCAGCCACCTTATGTCATTGCACTTCCAATTGACTTGCTTCATATATGTGCTGTGACCGTGAAGTGATGGCTTTTCAGCGGAACCCACATATGTGTATACATGTTTACATTTGCCCTAAATAGCCATAAAAATGTACCATTAGGTCTCTGGCAATTGGATACATCATTACACGTCAAATCTTACCTTGAAAGCGAACACTGATGTAATGACCTTACATTTTTCAAAGAAAATGCACTTGTTTTGAGATTGAATTGATTCAAATAAATTAATATGAATGCAAAGACCTGGTAGATAGAAGCTCTTTACACAGACTGAATCCGATGTTTGATGTACTAATTTATAGTCAGCGACAGAAAACATAGGCAATGAACATTTGAAACTAAGTTAATATGACAGAACAAGTCTACAAGTACACAAATTTGGGGCACATCAAATGAAAAATCTATTGTAGCATAATCAGATAGATATCCCCAATAAAAAAGATTGCGAAGTCACAAAGCTAATGACCCCTG
>BRDA01065427.1:2910-16591 GCA_036984385.1 Crenuchus spilurus
GGAGGTGGTGCTATTCCATCGTTAGGTTTCTCCCCGTTGTACCGATTCCTACAAGTTAATCTGATATTATCAAATCACCATCATCTCATCATCTTCATGTTGACTGGATCTTTGATTAATCACCAGAGTGAACTGATGCATTTGGCCTACTTGTGAACTTTACTCTAGACTTGTAAACCACTACTGGTACAAAATATATTTTTAGTCATTTTTCTGGAGACAGGAGTATTTTAGCCAATTATAAAGGCAAAACGACTGACAAGACAGTCATTACTGTGCATTTATAATTTCTTATTTTTGTTTCACCAAAATGTCAAATGATAAACTGTAGGCTTTTTCTATACATGCATCAGTTATGCATACAAGCTAGAAATTTTACTTGTTAAGTATAGAAAGTTTAGCCAAAAACCCAGCTCCTTATGGAACAAATAACTTCTCACTCAAACCAATTAAATGACTTCTACTACTCTACTACCACTAAACTATTATAGTCTAATTGAACATCCTTAGCCATGTTGCCCCTCTTTGGATTGCTACCTTATCGTGGTGGAGGGTTGTGTGTGCCTGCATGATCCTACAAACTAAGTTGTACAGGGCAAAAGTCCCTGGTAGGGTCTCCCATGAAAAATTGGTACTTGGTGATAGGCCAGAAAAAAGTGATCCAACAAATCCACAATGCAAAATGAAAACAACAAAACCCTGCTTCCATTGCCCAGAATAAGGTTCCTGGGGCCCCACCCTGGAGCCAGGCCTGGCTTCACCTGGTGGCTTGACAACCCGAAGGAACTACATGCGTCAACTCCTACATGGGCTCAACACCAATGAGGGATGCAGTAATGGAGGCCAGGTACTATGTGATTTGGGTGGCGACCTAAAGTGAATGAAGAAAGAATTCCAATATTTGCCTACTAAAGCTAGCATTTGGAATGTAACATTTCTGGTGGGAAAGGAGCCTGAGCTGCTGCATGTGGTTAAGAGATACCGGCTAGATATAGTTGGACTTAATCTAATGCAGATCTCCTTATACTCTGGAGTTGCCCAAGGTGAGAGGCATTGGGCAGGGTTAGGCTTGCTTATAGCGCCCCCAGCTTGGTGTCTACATGTAGGTTTTTTTCCCAGTGGATGAGAGGGTAGCTTCCCTACCCCTTTGGGTTTGGGAATGTTTTATCACTGTTGTTTGTGCTTATGCATCAAACAGCAGTTCAGAATGCCAAGCCTTCTTAGAGTCCTTAGAGGAGGTGCTGGAAAGTGCTCACATGGGCAACAACAGTGTGACCTGGTGAGTCATGATTGGGAAGAACGACCTCCCCAATTTGAACCCGACTAGTGTTCAGCTACTGGATTTCTGTGCTAATCATAGTTTATCCATAATTGACACCATGTTCAAGAACAAGGGTGCCCATAAGTGCATGTGGCAGCAGGGCACCCTAGGCCGAAGTTCATGATTGACTTTATAATTATATCATTGGACCCTGTGTCTTGGACACTTTGCTGAAGAGAGGAGATGAGCTGTCAACCAATCACCACTTGCTGGTGAGTTGGATTAGACAGCAGGGAATGATGCTGGACAGACCTGGCAGGCCTAAATGTGTAGTGAGGATTTGTTGGGAATGTTTGGCCGAGGACAGACAGACAGACAGATTTTCAACTCCCACATCTAGCAGAGCTTCAACCACATTCCATGGGAAGCAGGGGACATAGAATCTGAATGGGCTGTGTTCTGGGCTTCAATTGTGGAGGCAACTGACCAGAGCAAGGCGTGTGACAACCCCTGTATCCAGTAGTGGACACCCCAGGTGAGAGAGGCTGTTGTCAAGCTCAAGAAAGAACCCTATCTGGTCTGGTTATCTTGTGGGACTCCAGAGGCAACTGACAAGTACCGAAGAGCTAAGAGGGCTACAGCTTCAGCTGTTGCTAAGGCAAAAACACAGATGTGGGAGGAGTTTGGTGAGGCCATGGAAAATGACTATCAGATGGCTCCTCAAAGATTCTGGCAAATGGTCTGGTGGCTCAGCAGGGGAAAGCAGTTTCCCACCAACACTGTTTACAGTAGTGGTGGAGAGTTGTTGACTTCCATTAGGGAAGTCATTGGCCATTGGAAGGAATACTTCAAGGACCTTCTCAATCCCACCTACATGTCTTCAAGAGAAGCAACAGAGTCTGGGGACCTTGGATGTGGCTCGCCCATCACTCGAGCAAAGATGGCCAAGGAAGTCAAAAAAACTCCTCGGTGGCAGGGCTCTTTGCTAACAACAAACAAAGGAGGAGCTTGATCCACATTTTGCTGGCAGTAAGTCAGACTGGTTTCCAGTTGAGAATGTACTACAACAGGGCTGCCCTTTGTAACTGATTCTGTTCATAATTCTTATGGACAGAATTTCTCAGCATAGCCAAGTGGTGGAAGGTGTCCAGTTTGGTGACCTCAGGATTCCATATCTGCTTTTTGCAGATTATATGGTCCTGCTAGCTTCATCAAACCAGGACTTCCTGCACTGAGAATCAGTACCTACATATCTGCAACCATGATACTCATCCAGGAAAAGGTAGAGTGCTCTCCAGTTTGAGAGGATGTCCTTGTCTCAAGTGGAGGAGTTTAAGTATCTTGGGAGATTGACAGGCGGATCGGTTCAGTGTCTGCAGTGATACAGGTTTTGTACTGGTCTGTCTTGGTGAAGAAAGAGCTGAGCTAGAAGGTAAAGCCCTCTGTTTACTGGTCTGTTTATGTCCCAACCCTCACCTATGGTCATGAGCTTTGGGTAGTGACCAAAAGAATGAGTTTGTAGATACAAGTGGTATCTTTAAGGTGTCTGGGCTCTCCCTTAGAGATAGGGTGAAGAGTTTGGACATCTGGGAAAAGTTAGGAGTAGAGCCGCTGCTCCTCCATGTCAAGAGGAGCCAGCTGAGGTGGTTCAGGCACATAGTAAAAATGTCTCCTGGATACTTCCCTGGTGAGGTGTTCCAGGCATGTCCAGTAGGAAGGAGACCCCGGGGAAGACCTAGAACACACTGGAGAGATTATATCTCTCAGCTGGCCTGGGAACACCTTGTAATCCTCCCATATGAGAGGTGGCTGGGGAGAGGGACACCTGGTCTACTTTGTTTAGGATGTTACCCCCATGATCTGGATATAGATAAGCGAAAGATGATAAATGGATGGATGGATGATAGTCATGTTGATCCATGTAAGTCAAGTCAGTGTCTATAGCTGTTTTGTCTACTACCACTGATCCATACTGTTGGACATTATTTAAGTTTTATGTCCAAATTTGCCCTAAAAAATTAATTCACAGTGACATGTTGATATTTTACTAAAATTGTAATGAGGGCAGTAGAGTGGCTTGGTTGTAAGTATGTTTGAAGCTCATTGTTGGGGTCTCTATTTTGAGTCCCTCACTGGGTGGAATTTCAATGTTCTCCCCTTATTTGTGTGAGTTTCTTCTGGGTTTCTAGTTTCCACCCACATGTTCTTCACTCTACAGTTCAAAAACATGGAGGTCAGGTGAACTGGTTACTCTAAATTCCTCTCTCTGAATACTTCTGTGTGTGTTTGTATCCAGGCCAAAGTCCTGTCCTGACTTTGACTATAATAGTGGAGTGCCCTGTCCAGTGCCCAATAAAGGGGTATGGGAACTCTGAACTGGATTAAGCAGTTAAGAAAAAGAATGAATTAAGTTGTAGTTTAAAACCTAAAACAATTGTTCATTGACCTTTACTGACTTCCTTTCTTTTTTCCCTCAGCCTCCCGTTAGCTGGAAGTCATCCAGCGTGGTTTAGATTCCTTCTCCTATGTCTCATGCATCCGTTTCACACCACGTTCCAATCAGAGAGATTATGTCAGCATTGAGTCCGATGGCGGGTAGGCACAGATTAGTAATCAAAATTAAAACTGGAATCAGACTGACATTATAAAATCAAAAGTAACAATGAATGCTAATGAATATATAATCTGTTAATTTTTTTGTTCATGATGTTGCTCAAAAACTAAAGCATCTATAGACTCCATAGTGATTATTTTAAATAACAATTAAAATTATATTGACATTTTGTGCATTAAATAATATTGTCACTCATTTATCAAAGTAATAAGCGCTCAAGGCATTACAATGCAATGAGTTCTAGCAATAAATGAAAAATTGTAATATTGTTACTGTAATGCAAAGTCACAATTTGCTTATTGCTCTGTGAGAATAATAATTTCTAACAAAAATAAAAATTCAGACTAGCAATTAATAGTATGTACACAGTCCACATTATAATCATAATTTTAATCAGTTGTTGTAATAGTTATTACAGTTCATCCTCTTTTTTCTTGGCAGATGCTATTCTTATGTTGGTCGCATTGGTTATGATCAAACAGTTTCTCTGGATCGCAGTGGCTGTATCTACCACAACATTGTCCAGCATGAGTTGCTTCATGCACTGGGCTTTAACCATGAACAGACCCGCAGTGATCGTGACAACCACATCCTTGTCGTCTGGGACAACATTATTGATGGTACAGTTTAAATTTTGAATGTACACTCATCATTTAAACTTATAAGTGTATTCCACCAGTTGATGTATTTGTAATTTTTTTGACAGACAAGAAGTACAACTTTGACAAGATCAACACTTTGAACCAGGAAACCGCCTATGACTACAACTCTGTCATGCAGTATCAGAAGTATGTATAGAATAATATTAATGCACTCAGTCTTCCATGCAAGGTTACTTTCATAGTAAGTCAGTAAACAAATAATGAACACAGAGTTCAAATCTCAAATCGCATGTCGGATACAGTGCTGCCAGAAAGTTTGTGAACCCCTTATAAAGTTCTATATTTCTGCATAAATATGACCTAAAACTTCATCAGATGTTCACACAAGTTCTAAAAGTAGATAAAAAGAACCCAGTTAAACAAATGAGACACAAATATTATAGTTGTTCATTTCTTTATATACAGTGGACAAAATATGTATTTGATACACTGCAGATTTTGCAAGTTTTCCCACCTACAAAGAATGCAGAGGTCTGTAATTTTTATCATAGGTACACTTCAAATGTGAGAGACATAATATTAAAATTCCAGAAAATCATTTGTATGATTTTTAAATAATTAATTTGCATTTTATTGCATGAAATCCATGTTTGATAGAATACAAAAAAACAATTTAATAATTGGTGCAGAAACCTTTGTTTGCAATTACAAAGATCAGATGTTTCCTGTAATTCTTGACAAAATTTGCACACATTGCAGCAGGGATTTTGGCCCACTCCTTCATACAGAGCTTCTCCAGATCTTTCAGGTTTTCAGACATCTGTCACGAGGCAAGTTAAGTTTCCGCTCCCTCTAAAGATTTTCAATTGGGTTCAGGTTTGGAGACTGTCTAGGTCACTCCAGGACCATGAAATGCCTCTTACTGAGCCACTCCTTTGTTGCCCTGGCTGTGTGTTTTGGGTCATTGTCATGCTATAAAACTCAGCCACAACTCATTTTCAATGCTCTTACTGTAGAGAAGGAGGTTGTTGGCCAAAATCTCACAATACATGACCCCATCCATCCTCCCTTCAATATGGTACAGTCGTCCTGTCCCCTTTGCAGAAAAGCACCCACAAAGTATGATGTTTACATCATGACATATGATGGTGTTATTGAGTTTGTACTCATCCTTCTTCCTCCAAATGTGGCGAGTGGAGTTGATACCAAAAAGCTTTATTTTGGTCTCATCTGACCACATGACCTTTTTCCATGTGTTCTCTGGATCATCCAGATGATCACTGAAAATTTTCAAATGGGCCTGGACATGTACTGAGCAAGGGGACATTGCATGCACTCCAGAACTTTAAACCATGAATGTGTAGTGTGTTACTAATGGTCTTCTTTGATACTGTGGTCCCAGCTCTCTTCAGGTCATTGACCAGGTCCTCCCATGTAGTTCTGGACTAATTCTTGAGCTTTCTCAGAATCATCCTTACCCCACAAGGCTATAGATCTTGCATGGAGCCCCAAACTGAGGAAGACTGACAGTCATGTCGTGTTTTTTCCATTTTCTAATAATTGCACCAACCGTTGTTGCCTTCTCACCAAGCTGCTTGCCTATTGTCCTGTAGCCTATCCCAGCCTTGTGCAGGTCTACAATTTTGTCCCTGGTGTCCTTAGATAGCTCTTTGTTCTTGGCCATGGTGGAGAGGAAGGAGTGTGATTGATTGAGTGTGATTGACAGGTGTATTTTATGCAGGAAACAAGTTGAAACAGGTGTAATTAATATAGGTAATGAATAGGAACGCAGAATAGGAGGGCTAAAGAAAAACTGACAGGTCTGTGTACTTATAATACTTATTTCCTGCAATAAAATGCAAATTCATTATTTAAAAATAATACAATGTGATGTGATTTTATGGATTTTTTTTAGAGTCTCTCACAGTTGAAGTGCACCTACAATAAAAATTACAGACCTCTCCATTCTTTGTAGGTGGGAAAAATTGGCAGTGTAACAAATACTTATTTTTGCCACTGTAGAAATATAAATGCTCAACTTAAATTGTACTCAACTGTTTAGTGAGTGATTGAATCAATACAGTGATAGATTACATTTATTATCTTGCAGATAGATAATGATCAGCGTGATAGGGAAGATACTAGATATGGCATTAAAAAAAGAAATGTCATGCATACAATTGGATGTTGTTACCTTTTCTTGACATATCAAGAACCCTTGAAGAGGTATAAATTCACAATTATATCAAAAACATATTTGTAGAATTCTGGTGAGTTACAATTCTGGCTGTTATGTGTCACTTTCAACAAATGGAGCACATATACTTTACCACAATTGATCTGTTGTTTTACGTGTTCTTCAGCAAGCCAAAACCTGAAAGTAGATAACCTGAATAAGACTGACAACTAGATAAAGTAGATAAATAGTGTAGAATTGCAAGCAAGCTGCAGTTATTAATCAGAATGACTTTATGAATCAATGTGCACATTTTTGAATACTTAATACTAATAAAAAAATATTTTACATTATACATGTATGATATATAATTATGATTTTTAAATATAATTTATTACCTAACTAATGTTTTCTTTGTCATAAGTGCCCATATTTGATTGATTATGTTTGACCTATGCAGGTAACTTCATTATGTTTGTATGATATAGTATGTATGCCATATTTCGTGTGCTCAAGTGGAACATATTTTAGTAACAGTGTTGAATGTAAAATGTGGGACACAGGTTTAAAGAAGGAAAATCAATTATTTTGATATTATTTCTAACAATGCATATCACAAACTTAAAATAATGTTGTAACTGTGATGATACAACATAGTTTTAGGTCAATGTTAGTCAGTATGGACAGTCCACAGTCATCATGATTTTTGTAACAATTTAAAGGGAATTTTATTAGAAATGAAAGAAAACAATATGTTTTTGTACACTGTAGTCTTTACACACCTGGTTGTCAAAGTCTGTTAAGTAAAATACATTTCATTAGTATTTTTTATTTCTTATTTAGTAATTGTGTAAAATGGCCCTATATCAAATTATGTACAACATAATTGTTATTTTTATCATTTTAGAACTGCTTTCTCTAAGAATGGTCAGCCCACCATGGTCCCCATCCCTGATAACAATGTGGCTATTGGCCTTGCAACTGAAATGAGTCAAAATGATATTACCAGAATCAACAGACTATATGAATGCTGTAAGTACACATGAAATACATTAATGCCCTGATGTACTGACACAGCACAGAACTGATCATAAACAGAAATTAAAATAAATTAAAACATTTTGAAACAGCATGTAATATATTTTTTTTTATCATTTTTCTTCAGGAACAGGGGACCTCCATCTCCTCACTAAACAGACACATCAGGAGATCAATGGCAAACATCCATCATTGAATATCATCAATCTCTACCTGAGAGTCTCTACCTGACTGTCTGTCTGTCTTTATTTTGCAATGTAAAATATAAAAAAATTAGCTTTTAAATAAAACTGTGCTCAAAATTAAGTCCATTGTATAAAAGACACACATGCATACATGTTAAAACACTCAGGATATAATTTTCATGTAGCTGTTATGAAATGTCAATCAGGATGTTTTTTTACAAATGTTTTTATTTTCCTTTCAGGCTGATAACAACTATTTTAATACAATTAATGTATTCACTCAGGGGGACAACATGCACAACATTCAAATTCAAGCAAAAATATTTAAAAAAATAGCAAAATATATTCATTTCCATGACATAAGTAAAATGAATGTTAATGTTGTACAATGAAAACATTTTGCATAATTTTTTAACATATACTCCTCTGGTTCTGGAAACAACTACAGCTCACTGCCCTGTGAAAATACTTTTCCAAAATGTAGCCTGTGGAGAAGTTAACACACAGGACACAAATACTTGTGGGCTTCTTTATTTGGTTGTCAGTTTATTTGAGAAAGACAATGAGCTTTTGAATATTGATTTAGTTTTGCTCCCAATTACTTTTACTTGGAAAATGTACATTTTGTTAACAAATAAATGACTAAATGAGCAAAATAAATAACCAAATATATATATATGGCAGTGGTCAACACTGAGAAACAAAACACAACAAAGCAATGTCCACACAGAACCATTAGTAAATAAACATGCAAAAATAAAGAAAACTTATGTCTGTTTCTTTAGAGACTCAGTTTCTCATTGAACCGTATTCAAACTGCAAAATCACAGCTCTGTTTAAAATAAAACATTTAGTGCTAAACCATGCTGCTTTATTTGACAAGAACATAAGAGAAGTTAGACATGAGACCAACATGAGCACAATCTCAGCTAAAACCATCCTCAAAAATTCAAGTTCATCACATGTAAGTGTGACCATCTTCACTTCACAGTAATAGTTTACAACCATTATACATTAATATAACCTTTAAAATGTGAAAGATGATTGAATTATCACTGGAATTGTCAATGTAATGTAAATTTATTTTAAATAATGCAAACTTATAACATATAAAAATAGACATAGGAAAGACTCGGTTCAATATCTTTTGCTTTAAACTAAAAAAAGTACAGAGTTTTTATCTCCAACATGGCTTCAAAAGCAAAAAATAGCAATGAAATAAACTTTCAGTATGTGTCCAGTCTTTCATCAAATTGAAAAACAGAAGCACCATCTACTACTGAGTGTTCATTGTGAAAGTATTGTGTTTACAGTATATACATCATAACCAATATAACATGGTTAGTCTGAGCAATATCATTGTTGAGAAAAACACAGAAATTGTATTAATCCTTAGATGTTCCTTTCTGTGCTCAAGTTATATTTACCCCAAAGGTGCTTTGTAGTGGAATGATTTTCTCAAATGTAGGGGCTGGTCTTTAACATCAGTCATTCTTGTTTACTATGTGCTTGATGAACTTGTATTTATTGGCCTTGAGGTGGCATGCTATGGGTTTTCAGCAATCTCCATTAACCTCCCTGTTGTGTTCATTTCATGTTTAATACTTTTGTGTTGCAGGTCATAAATGACTGCCCCATTATAACTAATTAAAAATTCAATATTATATTTGTTTTAATATAATGTTGCAATAGATCTGTATTTATAAGTTTTAAACTTATATTTGCTCTTTTGAGGGCTGTAGGTCTCAATGATTTCATCTTATACAACTCACTTTTTAGATAAAAAAGCATAAAATGTGGATTAGTTTGACTATAACTAAATGCTGATGAAACAAACTGTACTATTCATATTCATACAGTTTTCAACTATTTAATTATTTTGTGGTAGAAGATCACGCCCTTTGTATTCCCAGCCAAAAATGATTGCCACATTATAAATGTTTACAAATTCAGTATTATACATATGTTTTAACATAATGTTGCAGTACATCTTTTTTTTTACTTAATTTCTTGTGAACATTATAAGTTTAAACTTCTATTTGCTATTTATGACTTGTAGGCTTCATTCACAACAGCTCATAAAACTCAATTTTTAGTAAAAAATAAATCAAATAAAATAAATACAAAATATGGATTATTTTGACTTGAAGAAATACTCAGATAAAATAAACGGTACTATTTATTACAAAACACTTTGTGTCAAAGTTGTTTTGAATCACTTAAATTTTTTTTGTAGTGGCACAAAATCACACCCTTTGTGTTCCTGCTCAAAGTTTACTGCTATAATTTAATTAGTAAAAGAAGGACTCTGGCCCAATATTACATATAAATAGTTAAACAGGAACAGTTCAAATCAGAACTGAAAATGGCAAAATGTTTTGGTCCTGGGGTCATATTGTTGACATTTTCAGTCAACAGTCAAATTCTCCTAACTGTGTCATACTACACTCTTCTTCTTTTGACTCTCCATTTGTCCTTTTACATTAGTTCAGTCAGTGGAGATGATCTGTTGAGAAAGTTGGGGATGAACGGCCCACTTTTGAATAAGGACTACTGGGCTACATCATTGGCTTTTTGTAGGCTTGATGATTCTCACCCTCTGCATTTTGTCCACCTCATCCCTGAAGTTGGGGATGAGTCAAGCAGGAATATGACAATTCTGCTTGACATGATGTTCAATCACCACTTTTCATCCAGCTCTTTCCTAAAGAGATTTGTTGTCATGAGGCTGAAATACTCTTTCTACAGGTTTGGTTGTAGATATGCCAAATCCAGTATTGTCCTGTTGTCCTCTTTGCTGGAGAGAAAATGCTGTACATTGTGATCCTATTCTTCTCTGATGGCTTGTATCCATAAATGTTCTGCTGTTCTCTGGTCCCGATCTATTCATTATCTGATCATATTGATGTGAAAAGACAGCTTAGTCTTTCAGCAATCCCATCACAAAAGCTCATAAGTCATTTCATTAACTTGACAGAGGATTTCACCATGACATGATGACACTTCACTTGCAGCCATGTTTATGAAGTTGACAGAAGGACCAGTATTTTGTCTCCTGCATTCAGTGTCCTTTTCCTTGCCACCTTGTTGTATCTTGATGTTTGGTACTTTTGAGCCTCCTCTAAATTCTCTCACACAATGTCAGTTTGGTTTGTCATCATCTTCCATATTTTTAAAACATAGGAGTGTATGTTCAGTTATTTGCCTATGTTTTGTCCTTCCCAAACCTCCATGAACATGTCAAGTGGTCCTTGCGCCTTGTCCATAAGTGGTTGAAAAAGCCAGAAAGGTGTCAATGCCTGGGGCACTTTCTGGTACATGAACAGGATGTATGGTAGGCAGCTATCCAAGTTGTGTTAGTGACAAAATGTTCCAGAAGAGATTTCAAGGTCATTTTTAACCTTTCCACAAGTTCCTCTATTTGAGGATGGTATGGGTTGGTTCTCATGCCATGTTTGAGTAAACAATTACAGTTTCAGTTAACATCCATCCATCCATTATCCCACCCCCTGAATTCTTATCAGGGTCACAGTTAGTCCCCTACCTACTCACTGGGTGCAGGGCAGGGCACTGCACTATCCCAAGTAAGCCTGGACAGGATGCCTGTTTGAGTAAACATGTTATACAAAGTACATACTCTATGTAATATTTTAAATGTTAATTTATTTAAAAAAAATATATTAATATTTTTATTAATACATAGATATATTAATATATTAATTTTATTCATTATTATACTATTTACTTCAATTTCATTTTATTATTATTTTTGTCTTTACTAAAATAAATTTATATGTAATAATGTATGTATACTGTTGGCTATGAAGGTAGAAATGTAATATTTGCAACAGGCACAAGAAACAAATCAAAGTCAAAGTATAGAAATGGAATTTTATTTTGTCAAAATACTGAACTGTCAGCAACATAAATGGAATACATTTTATTTTTTCTGTAATGAAACAAATGACATGATTATCATACATTTTCATATTATTACATATTATACAGTGAATGTCAAAGAACACAAAAAAGCTGAACCTGAAGAGACCTGGGTGGAATCCCAGCAATCATTTACATAAGAATAGTTGGTAGCTACTGGCCCATCAGAGGGAGGGGGGAACAAGAATCTCAAAAAACCTGGGCCCACCACTAGAGGGAGGGGGAACTAGAATCTCAAAAAACCTGAGAATGCTAGTGTTAAAGGCACAGTATGTAGTTTCCAGCGACATCTAGTGGTTTAGTTTCCATATTGCAATCAACTGAAAACTATTTCCACAGCCCCCCCTTCCAAACATGAACGTTGGCCGTAACATGTCAAATCTTTGATACTCCCAAACACGATGTCTAATAGCAGCTTTAGAGCTAGTGATATGTCAAGTGGTAAGATTAATTTTAATTTGAAATTTAGGAAATGTAATAAATAAAATTATCAAAGCTACAATGCAAAAACATTTTCTGAACTTCAGTAGTGCTATTGTAAACGTTAGATGTTTCCTGGACGAAAGACAAGATAATGTAACAAACTAAACACAACAAACTTTTTTTTTTTCATGGCAAGATGGCAGCACGCAGTTGCACAGCGGCTTCTCACGCTCCTAGCATACCCAGTTTTAGTACTTTTTATGTTGAATCGGTTCTGATTAGGGTTGCCACCTTTCATATATTGAAATAAAGAACACCCCAGTGTGTGTATGTGTGTGTGTGGGTGGGGTGTGTTGAATATAAACATTATATATATATATATATATATATATATATATATATATATATATATATATATATTTTTTTTTTTTTTATATATATATAAATATTAATACAGTATTTAAAAATATTTATTAATATTTTATTAATCGTTACTAGTTTATTACTATTAACAAAATACTAATAACTAATCATTATTAGTAATAATAAAATAACATTGATATTAATATTAATTATTAATAAAATATTAATAGAAAATAGAAATGCGCTATATAAGTTCAACTTATTATTATAATGCATTATTAAATATGAATAAAGGAATAAAAACACTGAAACTTGTGTCAAACTTCACTCCAACTCATTACCAACAGTTTTGCACTTATTTTTGGAATGTGTGGTCAATAGACCTAATTTACATAAAATTACACCTAGAATGATACATATTATAGACATAGACTTATAAGATCCGTTACTAATTTCTGATTGGCTGTTTGCTGTGAATTCTGAGACACGTGTTCTCCACTAAACGGAGGAAAGACAATCAGAGAGTTCTGCCTGAATCTTGCTCTGTTTAAAAAGTGTGTTCTCGGCATTTGCAGTGAAACAGATTAAGTGAAAGAGGGGCCAGCCAATCACAGATTAGCAACAAACGGCTGAGCTAATCAGCGAGATTGTAGGCGGGCTTCAGATTGAGCAGCCCCGCTGGATCCTAGTGTTTGACTCGTCTCCGTTTAATATAACGTGACAGTGTTTTTGGAGGGCGCTCTCTCAGTTCAATCGCATTTCTCCCCCTTTGATGAAAATACAGAACAAATCGCGTCCCGTATCAGCTCAATACGGAACATGACTTTTAGTTCACAAAGGAACAATTCCGTATTCTACGGGACGGGTGGCAACCCTAGTTCTGATAATGAATTCACGAGTCCTAGGTGGCTGAGTTACAGCCGAACCGAACTCAGGCAGATAAGACACAGTTTAGCCACAGAAGCAGCAACTCTGGACAACAAAGTTCGGGCTGAGCAGACTACGGCTTCTCCGGACACCGGCCCGCCAGAGCAGAACCCATGCCAGGAGGAGGAGACGAGACTGGCATCAGAAGCGTGG
>BRDA01065436.1:0-11938 GCA_036984385.1 Crenuchus spilurus
TCTCTCTCTCTCTCTCTCTCTCTCTCTCTCTCTCTCTCTCTCTCTCTCTCTCTCTGTGTGTGTGTGTGTGTGTGTGTGTGTGTGTGTGTGTGTAAGAGAGCAGTGTGTGTGAAAAGCTGCAGGGCTTGTAGCTGATTAGCCTCCCCATCAGGGTCAGACTCTCTCTCCCTGTTAATTAAGCTGAAGAATTACATTTCACACTGTAATGATAAAACACACACACACACATACACACACACACATACACACACACACCTGCTCACTGACCCATTCACAATCTGATGCCATCTCTCTCGCCACTTCTTTATGACACCTTTTCTCTTATCTAGATGAAATTCCGCTCTTTAGGCCGTGAGAAAAAGGAATGTGGACATTCATGCATTTCTGTTGTGGTAGACTAGGGTTTCTACAGGACCGCAATATTTAGAGAAGAGGGAGGAAGATGGAGGGAGGACATAAAGAGAAGGCTGGAGGGATGGAAGAGTGTGGAAACAATTCAAACGCACACACACGTACACACACACACAGATATGGAGAATGATCCCCCTTCATTGTCCAAATCGGAGGGAAATTTGCACCCACCACGATTAGTTTGACTTCTCTGATGTCCGTTCCTTTTCTTTTCTACCGGACTGTGAATTAGAACAGTGTCTGTGTTCAGGCCTTGTGTCTCAGGTGAAATAATAAAAGCCTGATTGAATTCTGCCCCTCCATTTCATATTGTGCCCTCCTCTGAAACGCTACAGTTTTTGGGAGGGATTTAAGCAGCCAATTTAATTTAGCGGACAAGCCGTATGATAATGAGGGCATGTGTTTGTGTGTTTGGGACCTCAGGGACATGCTGCCCTTCCCATGGCTGTCATTCGGAGTGTTGGGGTTACAGTCAGGGTCCGAGGGGGAAATTTAATATCCCCCCACAATGTGCGCACACTGTGAAGAAGTGAGGTAACAATGCTGCAGAGAGAGAGAGAGAGAGAGAGAGAGAGAGACAGAGAGAGAGAGAGAAAGAGGCGTGAGGGCCAGCTTTTAATAAATCTGAGTGCTTTTGCACTTCAATCTCTCCAAAGTAACCCCATCCCTTAACCTCCCCCTAACACACACACACACACACACACACACACACACACAGAATACACACTGCACACTTGTGTGAAGAGACAAACATGCACATGTATATTTGATGATGTTTTTGAATGTATCTGCAGTCGTGTTTAATGTACATTTGATGCTGTTGTTAAAACTGAAGCGGGTACAGTTTGTTTGGTGGATATTAAAAGGCAAACACAGAGCTACACACAGTCCCACTGGCACATCAACATTTACACACATCAAGTCAAAAGAAAAAGTCATTTTCATCCTTTACTCTGCTGCTCGTCCTTCCCTCCATCTCCATTCTTTCATTCTTTTCATGTTTCCTCCTCTATCCTGAAATGAAATTAATCTGTTGTATTACACCAATTCTCATCCTCCTCCTGCCTCTCATAAAGAAGGGTTTGGAGCCCTCTTTCTAACCTCTTTATATGGGATATGAGACTGTTAGACAGCTCTCGCCTCAGAGCTTTACATTTACACACACACACACACACACATGTACGTATGTATGCTAAGCCTGCGTATGAAACGCACCTGAGCCAGCACACAAACACATCCGCACAAGCAAATACACACCTACACATGCACACACTCAAACATTCCTGACAACCTGACAAACCATCCTCTGATGGTTTCTTCAGGGGATTCAGTCTCTCTCTCTCACACACACACACACACACACACACAGATATGCATCAGCTGTCCAGCAGACTGCTCAGCTAAGAGCACACAGCCTTCCTGTGTGTGTGTGTGTGTGTGAGAGGAACACTACTGGTCCACTGTTTGTTTAGCAGAACACAGACCTGAGAGTTATTCACTGTTTTGGGGGTCAGTGCCACCGTGTAATGTATTTTACATTTTTTAGAAAAAATGAGCAGAGAGCCCTGATGGATTTTTGTCCACTCTGACTGCTGTGCTTTATTTTTCCTCAGTGTGTGTGTGGAGTATAAGTAGAGCAGGTGATATCCCCCTCTATCCTCCCGTCCTCTTCTTCTTCTTCTTCTTCTTCTTCTCCATTCTTCCCCTGTTCCATATGCAGGATGAATATGGTGAATATGCGCAGAGGTCAGCTGCATAATTCTCTAAAGGAAAAGCCATGCTGATTACCCAGGGGGCAGCAGCGGGAGCGGGCGGTTGGAGCTGGGTGGAGTTTACCTGACAGACTAGCTAGCTAATACCAGAGATAAGATAAATCGCCATCACGCTGTGCAGCGAAAGTGGACATGCCCTTCTCCAGCGCTGTGATGCTGGATACGTTAAGCTAATGAGGGGGATGTTGTGGATACACACACACACACACACACACACACCCGTGTGTGTATTTTTAGATAGTTTGAGTGGCAGAAGAGAAATGGCAGCAGTGAATGTAACTGTTGAATGTTAATATTTGTTTAAAAAAGAGGACTCATGGGTAATGAAGGTCTGGAGTGTGAGATGCTGGATTGATGATGTAACAGTGCTGTTTTAACTCTGCCTCAGTTCAGAGGATGTGTGAGCTACACACCCTTTACTTGTCATTTTCTGCAACAAATGCACGTTCAGATGTGTCTTAAAGACTTTAGAAAGAGTCCACATACAGTGGTGAAAGATCTTCACAAAGATGTGTGCTAAAGGGAGCAAATGTGTGTGATTAAAGAGATGCTCTGGATTGGAGTACGTTCACCAGTTGTCCATTCAGCTGCCTGATCCAGCCCCTCTCGCCTCCTTTTGTCTGCGTGGTCGGACAGTGGGGGTCGACAGGTTGACCCCTGACCTTTGCCTCTCCACTCTGCCTCCCCTCTCTCGTGCCCCCTCCATTCATATGCAGGCGCCCATCACCCCTCTCTCCGCTTTTTCATCTGCCCCTCCATCCGTCTCATATTGACCCGGTGCCGTCTCAAGTTCAAGGCCCCAGCCCGGCCGCCACAGTCACGGCAGTGAGGACAAGACCTCGGCGGAACCTTAACATGCAAAAGAAGTGTTTATTTGTTCACGTGAGCGCTCTGAAATAAATTTGTCCTCGAGATCAATATTTCTAAATGTATTTATGTGGCATTAAAAAGCCAGAAGTGATTTAATGTGCTCTTCAGAGCTCACTTTGAACTCACCCTGCTGAGGGTTTCTTATTTGTACTGGGTGAGCTCTGAGATATTGAGTTCTTCATCCCGAGATAATGTCGGAGAGGGAAAATTCTCACCGTTTCCTGGAATCAATCATTTTTTTGTCTTAGAGAAAAAAGTCTGTGTGTCTTTTCAGTCACCATTATCCACAGCGAGTTTAAATGTTACAAGCTGAACGCAATTTCCACTTCTTTTGAGCTGAAGTTCAGCCATAAAACACACAGGAGCTGTTTGATGAAAACTTGTATATACGGCGTGTCACACATTCAGTAATACCTCTAAAAAAATAACGTCTGCTCACATTCCACCGAACAACAGACCACAAAAAAGCCTCATGATAGCAACACATTCAGCTTTATTGAATAGACCCAAAACACCTCAATTACATACTTGAATCGTGGTTTGCGGTTTTTGAAGGAGGAACCCCATAGTGCAAGTAAACATGCCCATAAGTGTTTATTCACATGCAGCTCTGCTATTGTGTCTCCTCTCATTCATTCAGAGGGGAGGAAGAATATAGAGTCAATTGTGGCTGGATGAAAAGAAAGAAAAAAAGGAATTAAAGAAGCAAAATGATTGAGGATGTTTGTTTGTTTGTTTATTTATTTATTAATAGTGTGCACCTGGTCTTTGGGGCACTTGATTAAATGGTGATAGAGGCTGTCTAAGCAAATGAAAGCTAAAACACTGTGATGCCGTAAAGGAAGCGGAAGAGAGTCTTTCTTATTACAGACTGTAAAGTCACGCTGAGGCCACCCAAAATGTTCCAGGATCAGCAGCTCCTGTTTGGGTGGAAATGTATTTACGCCATCCAAACAAGTGAAAATTGGTGATGAACCAACAGTGAACGTGTGGTCCAGTTATGCCACATTATGTTAGAATTGATTTCCTAGCTGCTTAAGTCAAAAGGTCAAAGCTTAGGATATTTATCAGAAAATTAATTAATTGTTTGTGTAAATTATGTCATTAATAGTCAGTAAATGTGCTACGTTAATTACACTTTAATTACATAAAGAAAACTAGTTGCTAGTGTGCTTTAATTCAGACATATGACTGTTTACTGCCACACTTAACCGCTCACACTGGCTGTGTAGTGCAGTGTAATTACACTAAAGCCTTTATGAGAAAAGAGACACATTATTACGTCTGTTCTGTCTCTAGATGTAGTTTTTAAGATCTCTCTCAGTTTTTCACCAACATACATGGTCACACACACATGCACATGTACACACACACACACACACACACACACACACAGTCTGTGCTTTCTGTCCTAAAAGCCCTCTTTTTGCTCCTGCAATTTTGTCCATTTCTCCCTCTCGCCATGCTTCTCTCTCTCTCTCTCTCTCTCTCTCTCTCTCTCTCTCTCTCTCTCTCCCCCTCTCTCTCCCCCTCTCCCTCTCTGCTTTTATATCAGATGGCCTTGAAAAACACTATACAGATAATAACACATAAAAAATGTGCTTTTGAGACCTCAAACCTCGTCCGCCTTTACTTGAGTAGAAGTCTTTAATCTACCTGACTCTGCCATAACAATTACAAATATTAGATTATTAATGCTAACCTGAAATTAGGCCTATGGATGACCATCTGTGCAGTCGTGCTGCTGAGGAGAGCAGCAGTGATGCATCGGCACTGTCATTTTTCACTGCTAGAATTATTAAAACACTTGTCAAGCCGATGGAGTGCTCTAAGGAGGGGCAATCTGTCTATGTTGTGCTTACATTATTTCTACTGTATACATGACGAAATGAGCGCAGGCATTCAGACTCAGCCATAAATAAAGAGGACGTGAATAAATACTCTCAGAAGCACTTTTTCTTTTAAAGCTCAGGAATATTTTTTCCAGGACGTACGTTCATTATCAGCTGCTTGAGAAGTGCACTTGAGCAGAAGTGGATCATAAAGCAGCGGTGTTAAAGAGATCAGAGGAAGCGGCGGGTTATCTCATAAACCTGTAATGCATATTGTTGCTGCCGTTACTAAATGTTGTATCTCTAAAGGAGGAGGAATTCTCAGCTTATACGAACCAGTGAAAAGTTATTTTGGAGCATGGTGAAATGGTCACCAGTGTAAAGGTCCGCTGACATTTTCAAACGCTGTTATAAAAAGGAACAAATATGTCAAGTTACAGGGATTTGGCACGGCCGAGATGGGGTGTGAGGTGCCGGAGATGTGGCTGCTTTCTTCCTGACAAAGATCTTGGCCAGAGCAGACCTCTACGGCCTAAACTTCAGAACTCAAACACGGTCTGTTTCTCCCTGTTCTTCTCACAATGAGGAGTCTAGTTAACAGAAAAGTGTGTGTATATGTGTGTGTGTGTGTGTGTGGGTGTGTGTTATAGACCAGGGCTCGGAAATGAGAAATGACCAACACACACCAAACCCCCTGCACTTGTTCCCTCCTCCTCCTCCACCCCGGCCCCATCCCCCCTCTCCTTTATCCTTCCCCCAGGAAAGAACGAAGGAAGAGATAGAGAGAGAGAGAGAGAGAGAGAGCAGAGGGATGGGTCAGGAAGAGAAGGGGGTGGAAAAGGGTGGGCAGACAGAAAGCATTAAAATTCATGGCCTTTTTTATTTTGCTCACTGAAAATCAATACTGTCTACTATGGATGAGGTGAACAGTGGACAACAGTGGTTGCGGGTCGGGGGTGGGGGGCGATCGAGGGGTAGAAGGACTTGGGGGAGAGAAAGAGAAAGAGAGAGAGAGAGATAGATTGAGGAGGTAAAAATAGGCAGGGTGGGGGGTAGGTGGATGGGGGGGTTGTTGTTCATTAAGTGTAAGGAGCTGCAGCGAGCACCCCTCTGCAGGCTGCTGGAGCAGGGGCTATTGTCCAGCCACGCTCGAGGGAGGGGACACTGGAAAAAGCTGGACAGTCTGAAAGAGTCGTCGTGTGAATGTGATCACAGTAATCTTGCACACCAAACACATGCACGATCCAACATATATTCATGTCCACACTTGCTGGACCCCAGAAGACACAAGTGAGCGTTTTCGATGTATTGACTGCAGCACTGTGGCTCAAACGTGCCTCGTCATGTTCATGCACACTAGTTGAAGAGCATATTTGTTCTGTGTTAAAAGAAAGCAGACACATACATGCAAGTTTATCTTCACTCCCTCTTTGCAGAAACCTCAAGGATACACACACATGCACGCCCCTTCTCCACACACACTCGCACACACACAGTATTTTACCATTAAACATATACATCCATATATATCAAACAAAAACATAGGAGTAAGTGTGTGTGTGTGTGTGTGTACTACATATGCATCCTATCAGGAGGGGTGTCTTTGTGCACCTATAGGGCTCAGGCAGCTGGTTACTATGGGGATAGGTGTGAAGGGGTTAGGCCGGTGCTTTTTTGACGTGGGTAAAGCATCATAAATAATTTAAGGAGACAGCATTGAAATGCAAAGGCTGAGGCGTAGATATGTGGACGGTATTGATGTTTGCGAATTTCATCATCTACCGAGTGTGGTTTCCACCTCTACCTGTGGAGTCAAGATGCTGATGATTATTAGCATACATCTACATCTCACATCCACAGGTTGTCCCATCACACCGGTCTGTTTCACTGTGAGTCACATATTCGTCCCAAAATATTTATGAGGGGCACCAGCAATAGTGACATATGTTAAGTTTTATGCTGCTCATTAGCATATGTAAAATGAGACCTACCTCATTAGCATGTGCTAATTTCCATGTTATTTATTAGCATGTTCAAAAAGTGGACCCTGTTTTTGCTAGTTTTTTGGGTTTGTCAGGCTTGACCCATGACTTTTTTTTCAGTGTTAGATACTAGGGGTGCAGGAAAAATTTGCTTTGAGCTCGAATCACGTTTATAACATTGAACGATTCAGAATCGATTCTCATTTTCCAAAAATCGATTATTTTTTTGCGGGTGTGGATTTGCCTTCTCAGCCACCGTAGTGCTAGGCAAAACAAGGAAGCAGCGTGGGCTACGTACAGGCATGCAAGCCAAGCCGAGGTCTTTGAAAGCAACCAGTCTTTGAAAGCAACCATTTGGAAACACTTTGGATTTTACCGTCAGCCCGGCCCGGGTAAGAAAGAGATTGATGTGACTCATGCGATTTGCAGAGACTGCAACAGTAAAGTATTTTGTTTCGAAAATTGGAAAAAAATCGATTTGTGACCCCAAGAATCGATTCTGGATCAATTTGTTTGATTCCCAAAGATTTGCAGCCCTATTAGATATCCTACCATCAAGCTCAGTGTCAGAAGTTCTGTAACAAGTTTTTTTTTGCTGTTTTGCTGAGAATTATGTGAGAATATACAGAGTATTGACTTCAGTTTGACAAGCATCACTCTGTCTTTTATTGTACAGATGTTCATAACGCGCTGGCTTGTAAATGTTCTGTTATGTGTGGAGAACCTTAGTCCAAAACACCATTTCAAGCAAATGACACATCAGGAGATTTGTGTTTGTTTCCTCGTTGTTGTTCGCACATCTGCGTCTGATGTTTTCTGAGTTGGTGCGGAGGCATGGAGCGTACAACAGCATAGAACACTATCTTAATTTAAAAGCAATGAAGCATGAGTTATAAGCTCTTTGTGTGTTAGATGTGAACTCGTGTGTGTGTGCGTGTGTGTGCGTGTGGGTCCACTGCACAGTCTGCATTTGTTCTTCAAGATGAGTTGAAATTCGAGCAGTCTAGAGCCACAACACATTACACTACTGAAAGTAGTGTAATAATAAAAGCATAAAAGCTTGTCTGGCTGGCATGTAAACCTTAAGTGTGTTTTGTGCTTGAAGTATCCTATATGTTTGTGTGCCAGTCACAGAGAAACAGAGCTAAGAGCAGAGGTGCATATATATATATATATACACATAGAGACACAGCTCGTGGATTCATGGAGAGAGACCTGGACTGCAGATAGAGGTTGGAGTGCATTGCATGCTCACAGGTGAGGGTGTGGGGGTGTGTGTACGTCTGTGTATGTGTGTGTGTGTGTGTGTGTGTGTGTGTGTGTGAATGAGGACCCTTTGAAGTGGAAATGGGCCCTGGTTGGCAGTAGGCCAGTGCATCAATAAAGCCAACTGGAGTTTGAGAGCCAGTGAGAGCCATTTAAGCTCCATTTCTCCCAGGCCTTACAGCCTAGGAAAGACCTGTGTGTGTGCACACACACTTTTGCGCACTCACACACAACATAAACACATGCACACACTCTGAGTAATCAGGCTAAAGTTTGTGCGCTAGCAGCTTGCTAAGGTTGCAGGCCTCTCTAACAGGTTGGTGTGTAATTGTGTGTGTGTGAGTGTGTGAGTGTGTGTGTAGATGATTGTTTGCTGATGCTGAAGTGGCTTGTTATAGGCACTAGCACAGTGGGGTTGTCTTTCAAGTTTAATTGCAATGAGGTGTATTTTTTATCTACAACACAGAAACCCTACATACACACACTCATGTGGATCCACACACCACTCTTCTTTCTTTTCTCACTTCTCCTTTTTCTTCATCTTGGCTAATCTGTCTCCACATCCTCAATAATATCCACACAAACACACACACATGTATACACACATACACCTCGCTCTTTAGCCGTCTGTTCCCTTAGCGACCGTTTCCAAGGTGCTCATGTTCTCCCGGGCGGGGGGCGGGGACTTGTGATGTCGACCGTACATAACCATACACCTGTACGCTCCTACCCCTCCCTCCTGCGCTGTCTCTCTCTCTCTCTCTCTCTCTCTCTCTCTCCTCACCTAGTGGCAGAGTAGTCTCATCAGGCTAAAGGTTTAAAGGTCACTGAGTACTGAAGAGAGGACATGACCGCCGTCATTTTACACGGTTGATGAATGTTTACATTTTCCTAAAACAAACAGGAATCATTTCAACATGGATGTCACACAACTCCTGTGCTTGAACTTTTAATTTTTAATGATTATAATGTTTATAACGATGTACTTCTTCACTCTGCGTGTATTATAACAATACCAGATAGTGACTATTTACTGCTATGTCAACTCAGAGATACAACATTAAAGCCAAAATGACATTTATTCATTATGGGAAGAGTTTTACTGTACAGAGTAGTCTACAAGTACACCAGCGTATTCACACATTATGTCTGTTATTACTAATCCTGTAAAGCTGCTTTGTGACATCAGTTGTAAAAAGCGCTTTATAAATAAATTTGATTGATTGATTGATTTATGATAGGACAGGAACCACACAGCACAACCAAGTTCACTGGCATGGAAGAGAGCAGCTGTGAGCCATTACAAATGGACTCAGTTACAGTGATTTAAGTGTGTGTTCACGTGCACCTGTACATACGTTCTGTACAACATTAACAAGCTGTAGCAAGTTTCTGATGTTATAAACCTGCTTTAGCGCTTTAGCTGTGTTGGTTGCAGCGGTACAGCGAATAATATTGTTTTTTATTAAACAGAATATGACGGATGCTACAGTGGCTGGTACTCCGTATAAACCTCATTGTTCACTTTATTTTGTATGTTCAACAACTTTTTCTCACTTCTTTCTTTCACACGGTCACTTCCCTTTCACCCAACTGTTGCTCCTCTCTTTTTTCCCCCTACAAACTCACAACCTGCCCTATTTCCAGCACCCTTCCTCCTCCCTTCTCTCTCTCTCTCTCTCTCTCTCTCTCTATTGATCTAGTCATAGTTTTCTGTCTTCAGTGTGCTGGCTGGCTGGCTTTAATCAATACAGATAATTGTCTGCTTTCTCCCGATGCCAAACAGTCTGTGTTTTTTCTGAATGAATCCAGGTCTTCCCCCACCACACACACACAGACCCACACACACACACTCACACAAACTCCGCCCGCCTGGGATTCCCCCATTAATGACAGGAGATAACCTGCTTTCCTTACCGATTTTTCCCTCCCCCCCGGACTCCTCCGCACCCCCATCCTCATCGATTGCCGTGAGATATCGGCCCGCGTGCCCCTCTCTCCCAGTGTAAACACAGTGCGCACGTGGCGCCGACACTGCACACATACTCGCGCATAAACAAATAGGCAAACACACTCACTCAGCCCCTGAGTGGCTCAAGTGGTGACGCCGCTGTGTGTTTGTGTGTGTGTGTGTGTGTGCTTCAGTGGTCACAGTGTTAGAAGTAAGTGAACTTGATCCTGTCCCGCGAGCAGAAGTTACCTGAGGCCTTACGAGATGCTACAGAGAGCTTCTACAGTGTAAAAAAAACTACCAATGAACATAAAACACATTTTAAGTGTCTCAGAAAACCCTGCAACATGCAGTGGTTAATGGAGGGAAAGGTCGTCTAGAAACTCCTACAGGAAACTCTAAATACATCACTGGGTTCCATCAAATAGCATGCCTCGCTTCTGGAGTAAAATGTTGTACGTTCATTTGGGAACAGTTCTTTGTAAAAGAGTTCCTCAAGGTTCTCTAATGGGTTCGATCAAGTTTTCCTTGTAGAGACTTCATTACAGCTACATGAGCTGGTTATAGACTGGTAGTTGTGTGTCTTCAAACAGTTTGTCACGTCTGACTGATGTTTTTTTTTTTTTCAGAACTCATTACAACAACATGAGATTGAGATCAGGCAGCGGAGTATCACTCAGTACAGAATATGTGAAAAGATTGTCAATTAAAGATCACTTCAGTACACTTCAGCACAGTCCACACTGACTTGGCCCTCCCATTCAGCTCGATTTCTATTGATGAGGTTCTGCTCACTGTGTTAGTCTTAACACAGTGTGCTGTTAGACAGCCTTGGACCTTACAAGGCCGTTGAATATGGCATCATGTTTCACAGGCTTTGTTATTTTCCTTTTAACAGCACAAACATTGTTTCTACCACGCTCTCGCGTAACGGCAAGGCCTGACTGTTAGTCAGTGAGAAGACGAGGACAGGTCTGTAGGTATGTTAGCTGTGAATGTGTCACATGTCAGTGACTCTTGTGGGCAAATTAAAGATGAGATGCTTTCACACCAGCTCTTAACACACAAGGCCGCTGTGTGGAGATAACAGAAAGCTCAGATGTGAATTGCAGTGTTGTCACCTTTGAGGCTCTTTTAGTTACATTAAGTACACGTAACTATTCATTAGACGAGTGCTTACATTAAGTCACACTAAAGCATCTTCACCTCTGAAGAGAAGAGTGCTTCTGAAAGGCTCTGAGAGTGAAATGTAACCCTATTTAAATCTGTAACGGGTGCTGCTGGGTGATTATGCTTTGGCTTGTGATGAGAAGTTTTTACAGGCGTCAGAGTGAGCTTTAAAATCCACTAAACTCAAACATTTCATTCAAAAATGTTTTGGCTTGTTATACTGTTTGAAGGCAGTTTCCGGTTTGGGTTCTCTTCGCCCTCGACAGTCCCGGCGCTCAGCACCGCAGTGCTGGAGATTCGGCCATTTTGTGTGTCTTATTTTTTTTTTGCTGGTGCAATGAGAACGCGGCCTGATCCAATTTGTGTTGGTCACCAGTGTGAAATGGCGGTCGGCCGGGGGACGGGAGCTCTCCAAAGCTTTTCAGTCCCTCTCTCTCTCTGTCTCTCTCTCTCTCTCTCTCTCTCTCTCTCTCCTTTCTCTCACTCTCTGTATGTGCCACTCAGCAAACACCTCACTATCCTGGCACCGCCATGCACCCAGCATGACCACAGCCGTGCAATCAAGAGACAACACTTATGTGGTTTTACACACACACACACACACACACACACACACACACTTGACCTTTTGGTATTTAAAAAATGGAAAGCTATAACAGTTTGACACTATTTCATGTCTGAGCA
>BRDA01065437.1:2015-20639 GCA_036984385.1 Crenuchus spilurus
CTGGGAGATTTTTCGTGGGCTGTACACGTCATGTAAAGTGGCAGTTATGGTTACCGGCCAGCAAAAACAGTACGTTTAGTACCGAAAACGTCACCGGTCGTAGCATTTTTGTGACGTCAGCCGGTTATTTTAAGCAAAGTAAAGGGACAATAGATTACTTTATTTTATGTTACCTAATAAAATTGATTGACATTATATTTTTTAGTGTGTTTTAGTTAAGTTACCGTTAATGTGTGTCTTAGTCAGTTATTCTGTCTTATTTATAGAACCAGCCCTCCGTCTGCTTCTCTGTGCGTGAGTCTGCGCGCACGCTGCGATAATAGTTATTATAATATATTACAGTTAGTTAAAATAATCCATTGTATTTTATTTCATTAGATAACAGGGAAATGAAACGAATTTTATTGGCCGACTGCAGTGTTTTTACGATGCTGGCCACTGCAAAAGCCATGATTTGCATGACAAAAACGACCGGCCATTGGTATTGACGGTGAAATGTACTGCACATGTCGGGTGCTTTTTAGAGGGTCGGGCGGGGATGATAACCAATTCTTTTTTTTTTTTTTACTTGGCCTTAGATACAGATTGATATTAGTGAAGTTAAATCCTTTTCTTTTTCATTAGAACTATACAGGGTTCTAAAGGTTTACAAATACATGCACATGTCCAGTGTACGTTTTTCAGTAGGATGGAAGTGCTTACAATACTCACAATATGATCAGAAGGTTATCATCATGTATTCATTCACTTACCATGACATTTATCATGTCCACTCAGACACAATAGAAAACAATTATACACACTGTATTAAAAAGCTGACCAAACCAAAAACATACAACAGACTCAGAGCCAGTCTCCAGCAAAAGAAGAAAGGCTTCACACTTCAAAGAGAGGGACTGCAGGCATTAGAGCTGAGAGCTTTTTAAGGTTTGGGGACACTAGTCTCACGACACTGAACAAGACACAGTCACTGATGGACAACAGCTTTAAACTGTCTGTCTAGTGAGTGAGTGAGTGAGAGAGTGAGAGAGTGAGTGAGAGAGATTTAAAAGGACGAGGGCCATCCCTTGGGTATGAAGAGAGATGGCAAATCTGTGAAAAGATGTACAGAGTATTCTGACTGATGTGGGGCAGTGAAAGATAAGCAGTCATGCAAATAGTGACCAGTGAAAAAGGAAGAAGAAAGAAAGGTGTTGGGGAAATAAACATCCTTTAGCACATAAAACCTGGCCTTATTATCCACATTCAGACAGACTTGAGCCAACTGAGCAAGATACAAGTACACAGTAACATATCCCTGCACTCAGACACACACTTAAGGACCTAGCAAGCTCAACACCTGTTGTTCTTTACCATCCAGAGGTCTTTTAAGCCTCAATTCAACTTCTAAGCCTGCACACTTAGTGTGTGTTAAGAGCGAACAGTGCAACGTGTGAGCCTGCACTCCTCATGAAACAGCTTCACACTGACAGCTTTAAAAAGCCCATTATAACAGATATGATGCTGCTTTTGACTCCCATAAAATATTTATAGCACTCTTGCTCTCATTGTGTATGCATGTGTGTGTCTCAAGAGGATCAAAGAGAAATTCCCCCTTTTTCTCACAAGGTTCCTGACACCACATGCTCCACGATCTTTCACCCCTAACCTTTGACCCCTCCTGTTGTTCTTTTGTGGGACTCATCTGTGTCAGCTTAACTGACATAGCAAGCTGGAGATGCTGGAAATGTAGCACCTTATAACCAACAGAGTACCAACTGAGAGTCTTATTTTATCACACATTTAATTAACAATTTGTCTCATTTCATTCAACGTGGTAACCATTCAAATAAACTGACCAGGCAGTGTTTCTACCTGTACTACCATAGTGAAATGACAGAGAGACTATGATTTTGAACACTTTCTCTCTCTCCACGATGGCTGCTGAATGATGCTTTTGGAAACAAAGGCCAGCTGTCCTGCTTTCTGTCTGTCCATACTCAGCAGCTGAATCTCACTCACTCACTGCTGGCCTATAAAGGTTTAAAACTAAATAAATAAATAATGAGGATATTTTTTATATAAGAGAAATCACGTGTCAATTAATTCTTACTTTTTAAAATTTAGCTTCAATTCAAAACATACCTAATTAAAGTTTACATTCTGCAAAATAAGTTCACTGTAATATAATCGTAATAAAAACTGAAAAAATAATTGTGGTCTCAAACTGTGATTATTTAAAACAAGCAGGCAAATAGTATAATAACTATGACAGCCATACATGCACAACATTTGTATTGTTTTAATATTTTAGTTTTTGTCTAACATTAACAAAAAGCGACTCCATAGAAATATTTGAACAGTTTTTTTCTTTCCGGTTTAGCCGAGTGCTGCTGTTCTAAGTAGAGAGTCACAGCACCAGGCTGACATTTGTTCCTCAGGCCATTTCAGCTCCTGACACCTCAGTGTTTTGCTCATTCTCCTCTCCATTCTATTCTCTTCTTCAGTGCCTTTTCCAATTCCTTTCATGTCTCCCATGCCTTTGAGTCCTCCACAGGGCTAACAGTTGCATGCATTAGTGGAGAGGACCATCATGCATTGCATTATCCTCAAGTTAGCTTCTTGTTCTCATTCCGGTTATTCCAAACAATGCAGCAGTTCCATTTCTCCGCCTGGTTGAAAATGTAATTAAGTTAACTTCAGCATGGTAATTTGTGCTGACGTTAAAGGTTTTCAGTAGAAGAGTATTGTGTTTTTGGACTTAAAGCAGCTCTGTATATACTGATCACTGCCTGACTAGTGCTGGCTAGCGTTTCTGTGCTATTGTGTTGAGGTTATGTGTTTACAATGCTGACGTGATTATAATCTGCTTTAGAGTGGAAGAACCTGGATTTACAGTGGTGTTTTACTCTTATGAAGAGTTGCTGGATACATGCATCTCAATAGCTAGAAATCTATGGAACATCTCGAGTTGGGTGAGCAAGGACAGGTACTGAAACCAACTATTCAAGTATAGAATTTTAAACAAAGCATGTACAGATTTTAGGAACCCCAGTCAATTATAACAACCCAAAGAAAAGTGTTATAATATCTCACCTTGATACATTATAATTGGTATAACACCTCATGTATCAACATGACCCAGTACTTTGGACATCACTCTGAAGATGTTCCCAAGCTTTTCCTCAGAGAGATGGGCTAATGGAGGTGTGCAAAGGCATGCAGGTGGAAGCTGGGAGCAGATGAAAAGCCAAGAGATCAAAGAACATGCAGGTAGCCATGAGCCCCATGTCTCCCTAATGCTGTAATCTCTCTAGAATTGTCCTTTCAAACATGACACAATGCAGGCAGGTGAGAGCTGTTAAACCCACAACAGGTCTATCTTCTTGCATAGACTTCAACAGGGCAGCTGAGACTAGCTTAAGCTGGGGTACAATATCCAATGTTTATCACAGCATGAGGATGGATGTGTTTGCATTCTAAGCAATGCACATGACGTATCGGAGCGTGAACAATACACCAGAAGAAAAGCTGAATGAAAGAAGCCGGAACTGGTAGCACAGCGCCGTGTTATCGGCATCTCTCAGGCACATACCTGAGGCCCCACATCTCCTCAACACACAGCTGTGTTACAAAGAGACTTACTGCAAACAGGCCTCCAAAGACACTAGGCTTTCTGCCACATGCTGATATGCTTTCACAAACCTATTCAATAGGAAGAAAATATTTGCCAGTGTGGCACTGACAGTGCACATTAAGAGGCATTTCTGCTCTAGTTTCAGAACAGAGGGCAATTTTTAAAAAGTGTTGAAAGAGCAGCAAGGCTGATAATGGGGCTCACCTGAGCTTATTTTTAAAGGTCAAATTCTGAAAGTCATACTGTTCTCAGTCATAGCATAAGAAAAACATACATACATACACATTACACTTATATAGCGCCTTTCTAGACACCCAAGGATGCTTTACAATCGACACACTTCATATACACACACACTGGCGAGAAGCAACAGCCAGTCGCGCACAGCATACTCTCAACCGGAAGTGACCGCCCACCTGGAGGACTGCATCGAGCACTAGGGGGATCACCCAGGACAGAGTGCCAACCATATCTGGGCATACATACATACATACATACATACATACATACATACAGAGACATACACATTCACACACACACCAGGGTAATTTTATAGTAGCCAATTCACCTGATCTCCATGTTTTTGGACTGTGGGAGGAAACCGGAGTCCCCGGAGGAAACCCACGCAGACACGGGGAGAACATGGAAACTCCGCTCAGATGTGGACTCAAACCCAAGACCTCAGCGCCGAGAGGAGAACGTGCTAACCACTAAGCCACCGTGCCGCCCCAAAAAACATTAGTCTTAATAAAGGTGTTTTAGTGCTCAGAAGGACACGTTTTTTAAGTCATTTTAATAATTTAACGCCTTTTAACATTTATTGGTGGAGAGTGGGACCAGTGATTGACCGTTATGGGTTTTCCAATAGGCAATATTTAGAGTGCAGGGCAGTCAAAGGCCATTATATAACATAAAAATAAGTTCAGAAGTGAGAGGGCACATTCAAGGTTTAAAAAAAAAAAACTGTCACAGAGCTACTGTATCTTAACCCTGCTAAAAGACTCATCTGGTTGCAACCTGACACATAATAGGTGGTTAAAGAAGAAAAGGCTCTACATAGAAGCTGTATGACTGAATACAGCCTGCTCTGAACAAGAGAGATTATAACTCTTAAAGGGAAGAGAAATTGAAGAGTTGATTATAGGGACACCTGTGTTTCAGTTCACATTCAGACTGAAGAAAAACAAAACATACCCAAAACAAACTGCTGCTATGACAACTATCAACACACTGGCCAAACACCTCACCTCAAATTCATAAAGGTAGCAAACACAAACACACACGTGTACTGGCAAGGACTGCAGCATCTCAGCAGTGTACTCTTGTCTATGTTTACTACATGCAAGGAATAACAGTCATTTACTGCCGTGTTCTCCCACCAGCAAAGATAGCTTAGCTCAGCTTGCGTTAGTCAATTGAGGAGGCACACAATGTCCTGTATTAACAAGATCACCCACACAGGTCTCATAACATCAAGTAACTATATAGATGGCATAAGGTACTCCAAATTCCCAGGAATTCACAGACAGGCAGCAACCAACTCACCTACCTACTTACTACACACATTTTTGTTGGACGGAGTAGTGTATTGGACCTAGTAGTCTAGTAGTAATGGACTCACAAAAGACTGAGTGGTGTAATATGGAATATTACCTAAAGTAAGTTTGACACCACTACCATAAATATTACCCAGTGTTACTTTAAATAAACTAATATTCTAAAATGTGGAAACTTATTCCAAATGATTCACTACAATGATAGCAAATCTGTTAAAAGAAAAACAGCTGAACAAAACAAATCAAATCACACACAAAAAAAAACTCACTCTGACAGGGGTGCTCTTCGTCTGGACTCTTTGGGGCTGTGCTCCTGGGTTTGCCTGCTCCCTCTGTCCTCCACCACCAGCCCCCTGGCTCCTCAGTGCACCCAGCGAGCCATTGGTACAGCCTACAGCTGCTGTCACAGCTGCTGCTGCTGGTACTGTCCCTGTTCGCCTGGGCCGCTGCTTGATGCCGTCCAGCAGACGCACTAAGAGGATGTTGCTAGGCAACTCGTCCACGCCACTCTCCACGAGTGTGCGACACTCTGGGCAGCGCAGCTCCCCTCGGGAGCCCACAATGCCCAGAAGACAGCGGCGGCAGAAGGTGTGCTGGCAAGGCAACACTTTGGCTGTGGCATCCAGTCGCTCTAGGCATACCGGGCACTCCAGGAGGTCCAGGAGAGCCGATTCATCCATTCTGGCGTCCGTGCAGTTCCTCTCCACGTGCTTGCTCACTCACTCACTCAGTTCTGTTGCTCCATGCAGAGAGAGGCATGGTGTGTGTGTGTATGAGAGAAAGAGAGAGACAGAGAAAGAAAGAGCGCAGAGATCCACCCCTGCTGTCACGTCACTCCCATGCCGCGCTCATGGTCACGTTACCAGCAGCCACTGCAAGGAGACAGAAACACAGGACAGTGTCAGTTGTAGATACAAGGAAGATCCTAAATCATGATATTATAAAATCTTCCCTTAGCATAGATGAAAAGCTTAATCTAGTCCAGTGGTTTCCAGCTACAACTGTCCTGCTGCATATTTCAGTGTTTTCTCTGCCTTAATGAAATACTCAAGCATTTTTCATTCAAACCTACATTTGTAGAGCATGCCTGATTACCACAACCAGAAAACCCACAGCCTGAAGGCCCAGGACTGCGACGCATCGATGCAGCTCACAGTAAGAGACTACAACTCTATATATTGAATTCAATAATATCAGAAAGGTAGAAACAGAGGACTCACATGACTGCAACACCAGGGACTTAAACAAAAACAATACTAAAATCACACCACACCAAAGAACAAGAAACCATGTAAAATATGTTATAAATGAACACATTGAAATTAGCTGGCACCCTGGCCATCAACACATTCATGCCATTCATGAGTTGAGTCTACGTGCCTGAATTACTAACCCTAAATACTAAAACAATTCACAAATAAACAGTGCAGTGCAAAGGCTATGAGATCAAAAACAACACTGTTTCTACCATCGGTTATGAGAACAAATCCACTTGTTTTTGTAAAAAATAACTTTTTATCCATTAATATTTTGTCATGTTATAACGTGCTGCTTGTCATAATACTTAGTTACCACTGGTGACATAAACAACAACCTAAACTCCATTCACTGAATTTCTAGAGAATACACTTTAACTAAGGCCCTTGAAAGGAAAGTTTAAAAAAAAAAAAAAAAGTGAAAAGATGGGACTTCAGCTGAGTATAAAGAAGACAAAAGTCATGACAACAAGAAAGACAACTAATGTTACTGCTTATAGAGAAACGTTAAATTTTAGATCAATCATTTACAAAAAAAGATCTAGCAATCATAGACTGATGCTCAGAAAAACAAGGATCAAGGAACTGGAGAAGATTTTGAAATGTAACCAATTGTACAAAAAGTATGATTTTGTACTTTTGTAATGTTGGAGAAGATCTCTTATATTGGCCACATTAGGAGAACCAGTTCACTTGAGAAGAGTTATGATTGAACATTTGAAGATAAAAGAGGAAGAGGACCAGCAACAATACTAGTACTGAGAACGAAAAAAGAACATTAGACATTTATGAACAAACTCTTGCCTTTAAATTGTATCCCTTTAAACAGTTAACCCTTTCATGCATGCTGGTCATTAAAGTGGATGGCTATTTATGTCATTATCTTCTACATGCACTGGTTTTAGTTAGCCTCTTCAGTGGCAGTTACCATGTGCTGCCACCTAGCGGGAAGAAATTGCTAGCGCAACAGAACACATGGTAAACAAAAACAGCTGACAAATGGACAGGAACTGTACCTACATGGAGTATGTCTAAAATTCTTCACAAAACAATGGGTAAATAAAAGCAGACCACAATACAGAGTAATTTAAAGTGAAAGTGAGCAATTTGCTTGGACAGCGTGCAATAAAACATACAAACACGAATGAACACACACGTTAGACAACAGTGAGTACAATTGTCCCGAGCTATGAATGGGCAGCCCTCTCGATGGCGCCTGGGGAGCAGTTGTGTTCTGGTCAAATTGGGCACAAGGCTGGTTCCTTAACCACAAAGCTTCAGCTGTGACCAATACTGATTTTCATATACATTGCATGAACTTGAACACTCGAGTGCAAGCTGCCCACCAGAGTGAATACGTGAATAATCAATAGATTTTAATCATTGTGAAAGATATAAAGTAATAAATTAAAAACGTATTGTGTGACAACAATGAATAAAGCGGTTAAACACAACTTAAATGCACCCAAACAAACCTGTAGCTGATATTTGAAGTGTATAATAAGCAGGTTAAACTTAAGTGATCTGTAGCTAACAGTGTAGACCAGTCCCAGCGAGCATGAAGACGTTGTGACAACATTCTACCAATGTTGTCTACGTCCTTGCAACGTTTATACGACGTTGTGATGTGGTACAACGCCTGCTGGAGTGCTGCTAGGCTATCATTAGCAACTACTACTGTTTTTGCTCTTGCTACGTCCTCAAAACAAAACAACCTTGTTCAAAAACTCAAACAAACCGCTCAACAACACACAAAACAGACCAGCAAAAGCAACTTTTCACCTCCAGCCGCACTACTGTGAAAGACTTCGCCATAAAATCAATATTAACTCAAAACAAACAAGACCTCAAATGAGTTTACTCTTTTCTTCAAGTCAATATAACAGCCAAAAGTTAATTGGCACCAAAAGTGAAGCAAATCCCAAGCAAAGTAATGAAAGAGATATTACTGTAAAGTATTCTTAAAGTTAGCCTAAATGCTAGCGAATGTTAAAGTTAACATTACCTTGAACACGGCCTCTCCTCCTCACAGTCACACAAAACTGTCTCTGTACGACTTCTGCTGCTTCACAACTGAAGCAAACTCCTTCAGAAATATGCCCTGGACTCTTTATTCCTTATTTCGAGATACAAATGTAGTTTACATATTCTCAAAGTTATCTTTCCGACCGAAAATGAAGGGATTTACATCGCTGTTCGAGCCGGAGAGACAAGCCGAGTGAACGAGCTTCATCAACTGACGAAAAAACCAGGATAACCGAGACCCCGCGGTGTTTTTTTTTCCTGCACAGAACCCGCCCTCTTGCGCGGTGATTGGCTAACAGTATCCCATTTCCTGCGATACGATTGGCTTACACACAATCAATCAGTCCTTCCACAAAAAATACTAACCAATTCCAGCGCAGGAGATGGGATACTATCGGCCAATCATATCGTACATAAGGCGTGACTTGTCGGAATATGCAAAAAAAATACACAGCACACGTTTGGGATAAATAACCAGTGTTCTCACATAAAATAATAAAAAAATTAAGAGACCACTCTAAACGAACTATTTCAATGAATACACACACTGCTGAGCACAGCACATACATAGTGGGGACTGAGCAAGCCACCTGCTGTAGCATCCAAAGAGCAGTTGGGGGTTAAGTGTCTTGCGGGCACTTCAGTTACAATTTTTTCTTGATAGTCCAGCAGATCAAACTGGCAACCTTTCAGGCCCTAAGCCCACAACCTTTAGCCCACAGCTTCCCCAATAATTAATCAGATAGCTTAAGCTTATGTTGAGGAATTAGGAATGTCCCACAATTTTGAACTTTAAAAGCAGGTACCAAAAAGCAGTTGGAGTAAAAGCAAAATGTGTCTAGTCCATGTATTTTCTACAGATGTACAGTGGTATATGAATCAGATTTGGGGCCACAAGGTTGCCAGTTCAATCCCTTGAGCCCAAAAGAAAAAGTCCAGGGCTGCAGTGCCCTTGAGCAAGACATCAACTGCTCCCTGGGAACATCTATGTAGTCACTATTCATCACTTCTTTTGGACCATTTTGGTCTAAATAGCATAAATTAACAAAACTAGATAAGTGTGAACAACAGTAAAGCAGTCTAGACCATGTCTTGAAACAAGAGAACAGAAAAAAGACAAATTAGTCAAAATTAGTTTCCAACTCAAACTGTACTTTACTACATAAATGGGTTTGTAAGTATTTTGTAGTGTTCTGAGAATAATTTAAATAGTTTGTAATCTATGTCTGGTTGGTTTGGAAATGGTAGGTAAGTACACAGCTATTGTTTGACAAACCATGTTCATCAACTATGACCTCATTTATACTTCTGTGATAAGATATGTGACATGGAGAACAGGTTCATGGGTAAGCTTAGAACTTTTGGGGAAAAATCTCAACTACTTCATGTGCAAATACCTATTGAGTTGTGCATCAAGTAAATGTTATAATATTTACTTGATGCACAACTCAATAGATATTTGCACATGAAGTAGTTGAATATATATTTATTTATTTATTTATTTTATTTTATTTTATTTTATTTTTTTTTTATCCCAATTTTCACCCCAGTGTTTGCAGTCAATCAGTCCGCCCTTCAGGGCCAGGTGTCCTTATCACCTGTAATGTCCCTGACTGTAGGAGGATGCAGAATAACACAGGCCCCCTCCAATGTATGAGAAGTCAAGCTCCGCCTCTTTTCCAACTGCTGCTATACATCGCCACCAGGCAGCAAACACACTCAGAGGAAAGTGCAGGATCCCCAGCTCTGATTGATCACCTGGTAGATGCCTGAGCCAGCCGACATTACTTAGTAGTGCTGAAGAGGTATTGCCATCTTATGTGCCCAAAGAGAGTACAGCCAATTCTGCTCTCTCAGGCTCCTGCTGCCAATGGCAAGTAACATGATCGGGATTCAAACTCATGATCCTCAGATCATAGTGACAGCGCTTTAGTCCACTGAGTCCCTTGGGGCCCTGTGCATCAAGCATGTGTTGATAGAGCTGTCTGGTATTGCTGAGGGGAGAACCTCAACAAATCAACTAGGACTGCCTTTCTGAAAACATCGCTAAGTGACTATCATGCAAAACCATGGAGAGAAAGTTTTCAAAATGGTAGTCTCTCTATCACTATCACTAACAATCTTATCTGTGGTAGTTGTCTATTTGGGAAAAAGACCATTTAAGACCAACTGTGGCCCAATTAAGGCACTTACGGTGCCAATTATGGCAGAGACAAATGGGACATACGTGGCTCAGCTCTAGTAGTCATGTTTAAGGTTTGTCATGGCATTTAAATCGACCATGTAGAATGTTTAATTTATTATTATTTCATTTCAAACGAAACCAACTGTGACCAGAGAACCTTGAGTTGTTTTATTTCAGGCTAAACTGAGGATAAGTTCAAGCAATTTTAATTTGATTTTAATGCCATTACCATCATTACACAGCAGTATTTGAACTGATGAAAGTAGAACGTGTGGGCAGAATCCCTAAACCAGAACAGGTATGAAAACAAATTCTTGACTTTCTGTGTAATATTGCCAGAAATGATATTGGATAAGACTATTAAAACAATATTATAATAAGTATGCATCGAATAGCAGTGCTAGAGTCTTTGCTGTTTCTTTACTGTACATTCTGGTTTGCATGCTGCCCCTATGTGCACATATATGTGGGCCTTCACACATTTTCAGAGGCACATAAATCAAGCTATTTCAGCCTAAGTAATAAATAGGTCTAGATAAAACACAAGAGCACTGCAATTGGATCCAGTATTAAAGTCCAAATAATGACACAGATGATGCCTAAGTGGCACAAATGTTCAGTGAGTTTTTATTACTCTTTTGTGGAGAGCTGGTAAATGCAAACACACAGTAATAATGTACACTCTCTCTAGATGTTGTGGTCTCACCATAGCTCAGGTCATCAAAGCGTTTCAACAGGTATTCCACCTGGCTGCTCAAAGGTCAGGTTCCCAGCAGCTTTGCCAGAAGGCCCACACACACGTGCATGACTGCACACACAGATATAGTCTTATGCAGAAGTTCGTGACCCAAGTTTTATTGATTTTCTACAGTAAAATGAGTGAAAATATCCTCAACAGAGAGCAAAAGTCTACATATTTTAATGCACACTTACTGTATATTTGCTGGATATAACATAAAATATAATTACAGTACACCCCAAAAGCTGGGCTGCAGTCTAGGTAGGAGTGTCCTCTGTAGTACTGTCATAAGAGGGATCCTATGAAGGCTACTCATTTGTTTCACATCATGCTAAATGGAACAGCCCACCAAGGTAAGGTCAGAAAGGAACATGAGAGGCAAGTTTGATGAAGAAAATGTAGAAACTTACATTGTTGTTGATACTAATTTCTGAATCTAGCTTATATGAAAAAAATACTGAAATTTAAAGACAAATTTGTTTGATGCAGTGATGGTGCTATGTGCTGCTATTTCTCTTCTGCTGTGTCAGTGCTGTGCACAAATGATTACTGATGAAAGTAGAGCACAAAGGATACTCCTGTTGTATCCTTCAAAACTGGTCTAACATAGACTGCATTTGTCAACTGTATTCCTTCTCTGTCTCTCTCTCATATTTTATGCCTCTCTGTCTCTCTCTCCCTGTTTCTGTCTCTATCTCACTCTTTATTTCGCTTTGTCTCCATCTCCCTGTCTCTGTCTCGTTCTCTCACACTTTATGTCTCTCTGTCTCTCTCTCCATCTCTGTCTCTCACTCTTTATGTCTCTCTGTCCCTCTCCCCATCTCTGTCTCTCCCTGTTTCTGTCTCTCTGTCTCTCTCTCCCTGTTTCTGTCTCTATCTCACTCTTTATTTCGCTTTGTCTCCATCTCCCTGTCTCTGTCTCGTTCTCTCACACTTTATGTCTCTCTGTCTCTCTCTCCATCTCTGTCTCTCACTCTTTATGTCTCTCTGTCCCTCTCTCCGTCTCTGTCTCTCACTGTTTATGTCTCTCTGCCTCTCTCTCCCTGTTTCTGTCTCTATCTCACTCTTTATTTCGCTTTGTCTCTGTCTCCCTGTCTCTGTCTCGCTCTCTCACACTTTATGTCTCTCTGGCTCTCTCTCCATCTCTGTCTCTCACTCTTTATGTCTCTCTGTCCCTCTCTCTGTCTCTGTCTCTCACTGTTTATGTCTCTCTGTCTCTCTCATACTTTATGTCTCTCTGTCTCTCTCACCCTGTTTCTGTCTCTATCTCACTCTTTATTTCGCTTTGTCTCTTTCTCCCTGTCTCTGTCTCTCTTTCCATCTATGTCTCTCACTCTTTATGTATCTCTGTCCCTCTATCCCTGTTTCTGTCTCTCACTGTTTCTGTCTCTCTGTCTCTCTCTCTCCCTGTTTCTGTCTCTATCTCACTCTTTATTTCGCTTTGTCTCTTTCTCCCTGTCTCTGTCTTGCTTTCTCACACTTTATGTCTCTCTGGCTCTCTCTCCATCTCTGTCGCTCTCTCTGTCTCTGTCTCTCACTGTTTATCTCTGTCTCTCTCATACTTTATGTCTCTCTGTCTCTTTCTCCCTGTTTCTGTCTCTATCTCACTCTTTATTTCACTTTGTCTCTTTCTCCCTGTCTCTGTCTCTCTCTCCATCTATGTCTCTCACTCTTTATGTCTCTCTGTCCCTCTCTCCATCTATGTCTCTCACTGTTTATGTCTCTCTGTCTCTCTCATACTTTATGTCTCTCTGTCTCTCTCTCCCTGTTTCTGTCTCTATCTCACTCTTTATTTCACTTTGTCTCTTTCTCCCTGTCTCTGTCTCTCTCTCCATCTAAGTCTCTCACTCTTTATGTCTCTCTGTCCCTCTCTCCATCTCTGTCTCTCCCTGTTTCTGTCTCTCTGTCTCTCTCTCCCTGTTTCTGTCTCTATCTCACTCTTTATTTCGCTTTGTCTCTTTCTCCCTGTCTCTGTCTCTCTCTCACACTTTATGTCTCTCTGTCTCTCTCTCCGTCTCTGCCTCTCAGTGTTTATGTCTCTCTGTCTCTCTCTCTCCCTGTTTCTGTCTCTCACACTTTCTCTCTCTCTCTCTCTCTCTCTCTCTCTCTCTCTCTCACGCATTATGTCTCTCTGTCTCTCTCTCCCTGTCTCTGTCTCTGTCTCTCTCTCTCTCTCTCTCTCACACACACACACACACACTTTAGGTCTCTCTGTCTCTTTCTCCCTGTCTCTGTCTCTCAGTCTTTATGTCTCTCTGTCTTTCTCTCCCTGTCTCTGTCTCT
Organism: Crenuchus spilurus; assembly: GCA_036984385.1. NCBI lineage: Eukaryota > Metazoa > Chordata > Actinopteri > Characiformes > Crenuchidae > Crenuchus > Crenuchus spilurus. The sequence continues at coordinate 15,676 of BRDA01065437.1, forward strand.
CAGTCTTTATGTCTCTCTGTCTTTCTCTCCCTGTCTCTGTCTGTCTCTCTAATGCTTTATGTCTCTCTGTCTCTCCCTCCCTGTCTCTGTCTCTCATTCTTTATGTCTCTTTGTCTCTTTCTCTCCCTGTCTCTCTCTGTCTCTCACTCTTTATGTCTCTCTGTCTCTCTACCTCTGTCTCTGTCTGTCTCTCTCATACATTATGTCTTTCTGTCTCTCTCTGTCTGTCTGTCTCTCTGTCTGTCTGTCTGTCTGTCTGTCTCTCTCTCTCTTTATGTCTCTCTCTCCATATCTCTCTCTGTCTCTCTCTCCCTGTCTCTCCCTGTCTATCTCATGCTTCATGTCTTGCATTGTTATTGTCTCTCCCTGTCTGTCTCTCTTTGTGTTTGTCTCTCTGTCTCTGTCTTTCTCTGTATCTCTCTGTCTCTCTCACTCTTTATGTCTCTATCTCTCTACCTGTCTCTGTCTATCTCTCCCACTTGTGATGTCTTGCATTGTTTCTGTCCTTCTCTGTAGGTCTCTCTCTCTCTCTCTCTCTCTCTCTCTCTCTCTCTCTCTCTCTCTCTCTCTCTCTCTCTCTCTCTAGGTGATGCCATGAATATTTATGGAAATCTCATAGTTCATTGGGATTCATTGAACTGTTGTTTAAAAGTGGGTGGAAGTAGAATGTGAAAGATGCTCTTGTTGCTTCCCCTAAAATCAGCTGAATGTAGGCTGCACTTCTCGACTGTATTTGAAGGATCCTTCTGTTTGTAACAGCCTTTTATAAATGACACAGAGCTCTAGTAATGCAGCCTACCTAGACTGTAGTGTAGTGAAACCCAACTATAAAACATATTTCAATGAAGTTCAATTTAGTCAATCAAAAATAGTTGTGCACTAAAATGTTTAGAAAGTGCCACGGGTACATTTCTGAAAATCAACCAAACATGCAATTTACAGTAATCTGTCTGCCCGATGTAATTAAGTCTCTTAAGCCACTCCTCTTCTAGACAAAGTGATTTATATCATAAAAGCGGGTGTTAGCAGGAAACACATATTCCCCTGAAGCGCTCCTGTCTGAGTTTCCCTCTGTTCTCTCTGAACAAAGGCAGGTTTCATCCCCTTATCCCACGCACCCCCTTCAAAGAGTCTCAGGACCTCAGTCATAGCTTGGTGATTTCCAGCATGACAATAGCAAGTACAAGGGGATAAAATCAACAGAAAAGTATCTGCTGGAACACACACATAGTTTGGATATACAGATACATATCTGAGCTTACATTCATCCTTCAAGCCAAATTAAAATGTGTAAACAGAGGAGTTACATCATATGCAGAACTGAGAAGCCTCAGGTTGACTGGCTCTTTGTTGCTCTGTAGTGGAGTCATTTATGAGATCTAATGCTATACAAAATACACCTAAACCTTTACCAAAATATTATTTAAGCTAGGAACTGATAGTTGTATACAGAGTTGTGTATAATACATACATTTGAATGTGTAAGCACCTTGCTAGCAAATGACTGGTAGCCCAGTTGTGGCCTACATTTGCCACTTTCATATACTGACATGGAATGACTGTGATGACTTCAACCAAAGGCACTCACAGGTCAGTTACAGCAAGGATGAGTGTGTAGTGGGCTCAGCTGTATCAGACTTAAGGTTTGTCATGAGATTTGAACTAAATATAAAATACCTTGTGAAATACTTCTATTTTAGCTCAACTACTGCCAGCCTACTGTGACATCCATGAATTATTGTTCATTAAGTCTGGTTAAAGGCTATATTTCAGCACTCGGATTTGGATGAAGTCATCACCATCATTACACCGGAGTATTTTGTGCTGATGAAATTAGTAATGTGGGTGAGAACCAGACCATGACTCATTTCCTATCAGGGATGTAGTGACACTAAAAACTAAACTAAACTAAAAAGTGGACAGAATTTCAATGATGTCGCACAGGCTTCATGGGCAGCACATTCGCCTCTCAGCACTGATGTCTTGGATTCAAGTGTCCATCTGGGTGGATTTTCCATGTTCTTCCTGTGACTGTGTGGGTTTCCTCCCACAGTGCAAAAACTTGGAGATCAGGTGACTTGGCTACTTTAAATGACCCTGGTGTGTGTGAATGAATGTGTATGTCTGTGTGGGTATGAATGTATCTGTGTATGCCCAGATATGGTTTGGCACCCTGGGTGATCCCCCTCATGCTCAATGCAGTCCTCTATGTGGATGGTCACTTCTGGTTGAGATGCTGTGCATGACTGGCTGCCACTTCTCACCGAAGTTCTAAGTATGTAAAAGGATTGTGTTGATTGTAAAGTGTCCGTGGGCATTAGATAGGTGCTATATAAGTGTAACATTCATGCACTCACATTGATAGTCAAGTTCAAGTTTGTTCGGCAGTGGGAGGTTTATTATAAAATACATTTGAATAAGTATCACTTTATTTTAGTGATTTTGCAACATGTGTGGCCTACAGTTGCCATAACCAATCCAACAAAGGTAGACGAATACCCATAAAAAGGGAAAATGATCCAGGAGCTTAATTTCGAATAATAATAATAATAATAATAATAATAATAATAATAATAATAATAATAATAATAATTTGTTTGGCTGCTGTACCCACCTCTGCTGAAGGTTAAGAAGAAAACACTTCTTCTCAGCTAGTTATGACCAAACTACCTGTTTTATTTCAGCAGCACCATCTAGTATTTATTGTGTGTCAGTAACAGCTTCTGTATAAACACTCAGTGGTCTGTTAACAGATAGGGTGCGTTTACCCATAATTAAATTCACAAAAGTAAACCATCATATTTCATATTCAGTTAAGTGATGAAAATCAGGAATTCTGAATCTCAAATTTTTCGAATATTTCATTTAGAGTTTTTGTAAATTTCTATTCAAACAGTAGCAACATTAAATACACAGTTAAATACACAGTGCTGCAGTAGGTGGTTACAGCAGAGTTACAGAGCCATTTTATGACAAAATCAAATAGCATCTATTTAAATAACTACATAGTTTACATATAAGATTCTTAAACTTTATGAAATAATGAGTCTGATCATTAATAACTAAACTATAAGCCTGTGTCTATTTCATTCTGCTAATCCTTTATAGACTGCTGCAGCTAACCAGCAGGGCTGGGGAGGGGACACAGGGTGGTGTGGGGTGGGGGGCAGTAAAAACTGAGTGATTTACATTGATTGCACTGTGTCTGAGGAGAGAGAGGGTGGGATGTTGTGGGTAATAAAAGAGCCTGATTTATGACACTTTGGCCCTTGGCTGTCACGTGGGGTCCTCCTGGACCAGGTTGGAGCCTTCAAGTCATATTTCACTGCTGCCAGGAGACATTTACCACACCCCCAGGAGGAAGAGCAAGGGCCAGAGACCATAAGGGCCGATGGGGTCTATAACTTCCCAGATGACCCCCAGACAACACCCTCTTTTGATAGATCACCAACCCAATCACAGCTGAATCAGGACTAGGAATTATTTTTAGAGCCACATGAATAGTGCAGGTGGCACGTAGTAACTGGGGCACACACACACACACACACACACACAGCATCAGCAGTAAGAAATAAGTTATGCACTATATGTACAAATATTTGTGGACACCCCTCCCAATACATTCAGCTACTTTAACCCATTTAACTCACTCACTCACTCACTCACTCACTCACTCACTCACTCACTCACTCACTCACTCTCACTCTCACTCTCACTCTCTCACTCTCTCACTCTCTCACTCTCTCACTCTCTCACTCTCTCTCTCACTCTCACTCTCTCACTCTCTCACTCTCTCACTCTCTCTCTCTCTCTCTCTCTCTCTCTCTCTCTCTCTCTATCTATCTATCTATCTATCTATCTATCTATCTAGTCCTAGCCCTGAGCTGTGGACAAGTGTGTTCTTTGGAATGATGGAGCTCCATCCAGTACTTCTGGAATGAGTTGGGGATGAGGTGAGGTTGTGATCATCCAACATCTTGACCTCACTACTGCTGGTCACTGAATGCAATCAAATCCTCACAGCAATGCTACAAAATCTAGTTGAAAGCCTTCTAACCAAAGCAGAATAACGTCTTTTAATACCCTTTATTTCAGAAGAAATGATGAACAGCTGTCCTAATACTGTCCCAGGAGTATGATGTAGTGTACTTATGACACTATGAAATAGCCAGCTTAAACACTAATGTTTTATTTTGGAAACAGATGAGGGAAGAGAGAGAGAGGAGAGAAGGGAAGAAAAAGATAAAAGAATGGTGAGAAAAGAGAGGAGAGAAGAAAGAACGAGAGAACAGGAAGAGGAGAGAATGATATTATTTTGTTATTCTTGTTATAAACAAATTGCTAGTGTTGGTTAAATGTTCTGATACTGTAATATATTCAGCCTCAAAAAGAACAGGTTTAATTTAAAAATCTCAAACAATCTGAAGTTCTGTAATCTGTTACTTTGGCAATACAAATGTGACAATATGTGTCAGGCCAATAAACCTCCTTGAATTAAACTGAACTGAGAAAAGAGAGAGAGAGAGAGAGAGAGAGAGCGAGCAAATACAGTACCACATGTACCTTAGTATTAAACAATTAAATGTGAATTTCACTCCCAGTCTAAAACTGAGTCTGTGTAGAAACCTGAACAAACCGTTCAGGCGTGAACAGTCTGTAAAAGAGTTGTTTGACAGTCTCATGTCAAGGGACACCCAGCTCCTGACCCTGAACAAGATGAGAACGATGTACAATCCTTCATTGAAGGTCTTCCAATCTTTTGGGGAGCGGCAGTTTATACAATATCCTCCACCTGAAACCAGTGATGCTCTGATCTTTTACAGTAACAGCCACTTATGTTCAAAGACAAAATAGAGCAGAGAGAGAGAGAGACAGAGAGAGAGAGACAGAGACGGAGAGAGAGAGAGAGAGAGAGAGAGAGAGAGAGAGAGAGAGAGAGAGAGAGAGAGAGAGAGAGAGAGAGA
>BRDA01065446.1:645-46758 GCA_036984385.1 Crenuchus spilurus
TAGAGTGGTCACGTGGAGAGTCCTTTTTCCATTACCTGACAATTACCCTGTCACCCCACCTTAGGACTACCAATACAAGAGACATGGAAATCAATACGGTCACAGAGCCCCTCAAGGGTACGGACAAATGGAAGACCGAGAGAGGAAAATCCATCCGACAGAATCTATCAAGACGACCTCAGTTATCGGTGTGAGACTATACAGAGTATTAGGAACACGTATGAGACATATCAGAGTGTGGCTATTGACTCCAGCAGAACTATCTAAGACAGCCTACCTAAAAGGAGAGAGCCAGAAGGTAAACAGGCATGGGAACTCCCCGAGACACTGGCATAACTAAAGGTACAGAGAACATAACCATCAGGATTCCACCCCACTGTCCCATTAACAGTCCATTACCTTTTTCCTGAGAGGTGCACTGGTGAGATAGTGAGTGTTTAGGTAGTGACTACTGAATGAATGAATTTTTTTATACGGGAAATGTTTACCGTAAAATACATTTACAATAACAATAACAATAATAATAATAATAATAATAATAATAATAATAAGAAGAAGAAGAAGAAGAAGAAGAAGAATTATTATTATTATTATTATTATTATTATTATTATTATTATTATTATTGGTGAAGTGTAAACAGCCGTACTAAATCCTATAAGCTCACTGTCAACAACTTGTGGGAGACACCAAAACGGAATAATAATAATAATAAATAAGAAGCAGTGACACTATCTTACTTACTTCACCACAGATTATTTGGAGCAGAAGGATTTGTTGACCTTTTCCTATAAATTTGCTTTATAGTGAACATTGCAAATTAAGCATTTCAACAAAGATTTTAACAAAGTGTAGCTTCAAAAATCAGCTTTGGAATGAAACTAATGAAAACATGTTATTTTTGCTTTCAGATGTAACAGAAGTGAAGTGAAAGGACATATAATCACCTCTTAAGCTGTCACTATGCCATAGTCATTGATCTGGGGGACAGGTGCCAGTCTGTAATTAAGTCTCAGTTTCAGCTCTCCATACTTTGACTAAGTACATACTCAGCTGAACAGTGATTAGCTCTTCTCCTTTGATTGACACCAGGTGTCTTTACTTTCCCAGTGATTGACAGTTTCTGTACATTTCTGTTGGAGTCCATTCAGTTGTGGTTTATGATTTTTGAAAGTTAAGATGACTAGGGTGGGGTTGAGAAGAATTAAAAGAATTATTTGGATTTTTACAGACATTTTTACATTAAAATATAGACATTAGATGATCTTCTAGCCCAGCATGTTGTAGTCAAATTGCCAATGATGTACTTATAGCAAATATATACAAACTGGACTGATTTACATAGGGATAGCATGTTTCTGTAGGATTGCAACAAAAATACATTTATAAAAAACTGCATTGAAATTAAAAATAAACTATTCAAATTTGTATACATGGTAACAATAGGTGTTTACCACAACACTCTTAAGCTGTTACTGTAAGGACATTGCAATATTGTGAGCAATAACCATGAACTAAAAACCATGTAAGTGAAAGTAGCTAGCCACTGCTTCAGTGCAGGAACACTGATCTACAATAAGTTTTTAGTGAAAATGATAGTCAAAAATATGTCATCTATCAGTTTTATTGATTTATTAAATGATTGCCAGTAGCAATGAAGTTTTGTCCATTTAGTATGTTTTACAGTCATAGTGTTTCCTAATCCACATTGACTAAGACCGTAATTATGATCAGGATGACGTTTTGGCAGGTTGAGAGAAGTCTGAGTGATTTTTCAACAAAAAATTGTTCTATTTAGGTGCCTATAGAGCATTTATTAGCAACACCAGTCTTATGGTTCCAGTTGTAAACTAAGAAAGCAGAAAATGTCTTGATTGATCATCTGCACATGGTGTAAAATTTTACTAATTTAATTTTTACCAAACCATTGTGCTGCTGAGGTCATGCCACAAAAATGTTCATAAGGTTCAGAGGGCATCTTACAGTTTGTGAGCTGACGTTTTTCCAAACATATCAAAACATTAAAACACCTAATCACAGCTGTGTTCATCAAAAGAATGAATGAATGTCCTATGAAAACCATGTATCTCCAAAACTTTACACATGAAAACAAAACCACATTTTAATGTTAAGATAATATAATTTTCATTCTAGGGATTTTAAAAATTATTTCTTTTGCTGTTCATGGAAATACATGGTTTTCATGCGACAACGATTATATGTGAGAGAACCTTGGACTCTTTTTCAGACTTCAGTCATTAAAGATCCTCACTGGACCTCCATTCTTTTCCAAAGGGACAAGTCTGTGAAATACCATGTGGTGGAGGTGACAAGCCTGGTCTTGAGTGCTTGAAGGATGCAGAGAAAGTGACAGGCTTTTGCTTCAGTGCTGGTCCATAATCTTGTTGTAACATGCATCACAGTTTTGTCAAATCCCCTTCCATCCTCTCTGTGTACCTTCATACAAACACCAGCACAGCTCAAAAGGAGTAGCACTCTTAGGACATATCAGCTAACCATGATTACAGTCCACAAAGGAATGGGAAGACCCCAGGTCTGTTACAGGCGAAACCATGAATCCATAATGATGCTCTTTTGTTTCAAATGACAATTTGGGCAAAAAGTTAGACTGGCATTTTGGTTTAAATAATTTCTAATCATGGCATTTACATGTAGTCCATATTTCAAGTCAGTATTTTTGTGATAAGCAAACAAAGAACTGTTAGTGATGCTGCCTGCTTCTCTTCATGTCTCTTTATTCCTCTTTTCAGTCATATTGGACATATTCGAAACGGCACAATTGGCTGGAAAATATCATCTGTCTGTATCTCAGCCAATCAAATATCAAGAAGACGTCATTGACATGCTGTTCACATGTGCTAGAGAGCTCATGTGCGTGCCAGCTTGCACGTGCTAATTTACACTCTCTCTCTCTCTCTCTCTCTCTCTCTCTCTCTCTCTGTGTGTGTGTGTGTTCGCGCGCGCGTGAAGTGTGAGTGTCGCCTTTGGCTGAAAAAATTAATTGAAGTGAGTATCGTCTGTTGTCTTATTTCACTTCCATGACTACAGCTCGTGCGTGAGGGTGAGTGCAGAGATCAGACTGGTCTTGCTGGACAGCTGAGACATTTGTCTTTATCATCAGACTGTTATAGTCTGTAGATCAGAGCTATGCGCCACTTATATACCTTTACATTACCGGCTGAACTGTTCACACACGTCAGGGGAGATCCTCCTCCTGTGTGTGTGTGTGTGTGTGTGTGTGTGTGTGTGTGTGTGTGTGTGTGTGCGCACTTAGTGGTCGGACACTCCCTCGTGTGGAACAGACAGGCACACACACACACACACATGAATGGTATCAGGACTCTGCAGCTCTTTACAGAGATGGACTTAATCAGTGAGCAATGATGCTCTCCTGAGGAGAACCAGGCTGCTCTATAGACTGCAGTGTTAACTCTCCAAACGCTTGTCTCATTTCAATTCCAAAGACCAACCCCCAACACCTCCCCTCTCCACCCCCCTTAAAAAATTCCCCCATCCACTGCACCCTCATGTCCACTCACTTTTCGGCTGGGCAGTAAATGTGCCCCTCCTCTCCATCCCTGACGACATAACAGTGAGTAAAGCTGAGTGAGGGGAACCTGCTGCAGATCTGTAAGGATCTCTGAGCAGACAGAGCAGAGCAGAGCAGCAGGGCTGAGGAATAAAGCAGACACAAAGGACAAACTCCTCCACTCTCTCACATTCACTCTGGACATACTGGAGCTTAACACTGGAATTTAAGGACAGCTAGACACTCCTTTACCTTTGGATATTATAAGACGTGTGTAGTAAAGGTACAGTATTTAAATACATAATTTCAAATGTTCCATTAACAGAAATGTTTAAAGGGTGTCCCACTTAACCATCATCTGAGGTCATTTCAGCTAAGCAGAGCTAAAACATTATGCACTTTTAAAATGACAATATTAGCTGTTTTACTATGACTGTCACTTAACTGGAGATTTAGTAAGAATTACTGTTGAATTAATGGAAGAATTACTGTAAGAATTAATGTTTTATTCTTATATGACTCACTTATACAGCTGAATACAAAATCCAATGCTTTCTGTCATTGTGAGCATCTGAGAGCTTTCAGATCCCAACTTTGAGATTCAGTTTTATGCTCTGTCATCACATGTAAAGCAATCTGAAAGTCAGCTTGATTGGTCTGAAGAGTGCCATGTACATGACATTTTGGATTGATGTTGGATTGTTAGTGTAGATGTTAACCCAGAAAAAAAAGCAGGTGCTTAGTTTGTCTCGGGAAGATCTTTATGAAGAACTTCATGAAGTTAAGGACAGATAAGTGTCCTCAGATGACACACAAAGCTGAAACTTAACCTTCTGTAAGCCAGTGGTGTGATGATGCTAATGCTGTAGGTCACACAGTAGGAAAAAATGTGATCTAAAATGATTTATTTCCAAAATTCTACTACAAACTTACGTAGAGATGCTGAGAATGTAGATTAATGGGAATCAGCATCTTAGGCTGTAGTGTTACTACGCCCTGTCCATGTGAAGTTGTAGGTGTGTGTATGTGTGTGTGTGTGAGAGAGAGAGAGAGAGATAGAGAGAAATTTGTGTAATAAAGAAGTGATACCTATCAACAAGAAATATATTACAGAATTAATTTATATATATATATATATATATATATATATATATATATTACAGAATTAATTAATTAATTAATTGATTACTTAATTACTGAGTGAATGAGCTATGGACATCACCCATATGTAATTCCTGTTGTTGTTTTTTTATTAATATCCCACAGACAACATATCACAACAGTGTTTTCATCATTATCTGAGATTTGTCCAATCTCCCTCTCTTGAAAATGAAAGTCTCTCAAATCCTAATCTGCTTGTTGGTTTCATGCGGTGGTTAAGGTTTGCAGGATAATGAGTAATTAGAGCTGCGTTTTCTGTTGCCCCCTGCATCTTTGCCTCTGTAGGGGGTTACAACAACAGAATACTGAATTTCCACCACCCACCTTCTCAAAGGAAATGTTCTGTTTGACCACCACCAGACCATGAGACCACCGGCTGATGTGGCAGGCAGAACATTCACACGTTGCTTAACAAAGAGTAGCAGCATATTTATTCATTGGTTTTATACCAAAGGATAACGCAGCCATATGTAACCACCCTACAGCCGAAATGTCTTAATGGAAAATTTGCATATTGTCAATTAGGCTATTAATGTTGTTTTTTTTCATCCTCCAGACAGAAGATGTTACTGAATATAAAACATATATTGTGGTTATTCTACCTATGCCACACATCCCATGCAGTTGGTAAGTTATGACTTTGGCATGTAAGTGAGTGTGTTACTCAGATTCAGTTCAGATCTTCCACACTCTTCTGTGTGACTCATATGTTAAGACTATGTGTCCAAATCCAAGCATCATAATGTGCACCGATTCATAAACCTTTCTTTAGTGCATGCATCTGAGTGATAGTTTTTTCCCACAAAGCAAAGCTTGTCTAGTAACCACTCCCAAGTCTTAATGTGTTCTTGAATGCACTTCCCAGGATTCATACCTTTTAATTAGGAAACTGTCTGTGTCTGGTGAAAACAGATGGCTTCACCTCATCATTTAGGAAGACCTTCCACATGCTGTAGTGTATACAGCCTCGGGGGTCAGCCCACCTGTCCAGACCATTCCTCACTCATTCTTTCCTCCTGTCTAAACAATGACAGCTCGATTCATTTCCAGGTTATCATGCAAGTTATGATTTATAACAGGAGATGAATATTCTTTGAAAAAGTGTTTATGGAGAGTGAACTGAAAATTGCCATCTTATCAGTTTTTCTCATAACAGCTGATTATTTCCCACTGTGATCATCTTGTTGCCTTTTCGCTAGCTTGCTTTAAGAGGGATAACAGTGTAGGCCTTTTGCTTTGCTCTTATCAGCTGAGGCTAAGGCTTGTAGACGCTTCCTGCTGTTCTGTAATGCATGGTGTAGTAGGCTTGTTCACATCACTATGGGAAAATGGACTAACTCAGCTGTATACTTGATTTTTTCTAGTCTCTAGCTCACTATTTGTGATGCAGCCAGTGAGTGGCTCTCTTTCGGGGAAGGTGGTCCTGCCGTGTCACTTCTCCACCATGCCCACCACAGCACCCAGCAATGCCACGACCTCAGCAGCAGACTACCTACGCATCAAATGGACCAAGATAGATGGTGATGTAGAGTCCACGGTACTTGTGACACAAAAGGGTGTCATTAAAATTGGGTCAGGCTACAGAAATCGAGTGTCTGTGACAAGTCATCCAGAGTATGTTGGAGATGCCTCTTTGACCTTGGTGAAACTGCGGGCCAGTGATGCTGGAACCTACCGCTGTGAGGTTTTATATGGCATTGAGGACACTCAAGACACAGTCAATCTGAATGTCAATGGTGAGCAGCTTTCCTTATTTTATTCAATTCTATTGCAGTTAATCACTTTACCAATACATACTCAAGTTCTCACTCGTGTGATTATTAGAAATAATGCAGTAGGGCACAATCTAATTGAACCTACAAGCTTTTCTTTTATATCCACACTCACTTAATCTGTAGCTTTTAAATGTCCCTGTTGTGTTTAAATTGACCTCATTATTACTCCAGTTTAGGTCAATTTAATTCAATTTCATCTTTCAAAGAGCTCACTGCTTCGTTTTCCCACAGCAATGCTAAACTCCCAGTTTCATTTGAGTTGCTGTCCAGAACACTTCTTCATCCTAACATCTTCTCTTGAACTTGCTGTGGTGGCGTATAGTCTCCTCTGAGACCATTCCCCATCTGAGGAACTGATTTATGTTTAGGCCATGAGAAAAGATGCAATGGGTTGGGTTTGGATAGTTTTGGCTCTCAAAGTACGGCACCTCCCATATCTCTGCTAAGAGTTTGCCATTTTAATTGGAGCCATTAATCTTTTAGTTTCTGTGTGTTTGAAAGCCACCATTAGGGTGGACGGAATGTCCCTGCGCCCACGCATTTGTGTTATTGTTACAATTCAACACTCCTTTTTATTAATTTGTTTATAAGTGACCCACAGTAATGCTTTTTACACTGTGGCTAAATTTCTGTTTACTTTGTAACATCTGGTTTTAGGGTCAAATGTTCTATGGAGAAGCCATGTGTAATGTGTGACTGTATGTGTGTAAACAGTGATAAAGTTCCTTCATGTGACACAGTCGGATTAGATAGATGAGCAAATGTCCTTTGTCTAAGCGTCTTCACCATTGACATTGCTTCTTCAATCCAGGGGTTGTTTTTCATTACCGACCCAAGACCAGCAGATATACCTTAAGCTACAATGATTCTGTGGAGGCCTGCAGAAGTGTTGGGGCTTCCATTGCTACAGCAGACCAGCTGAAAGCAGCATATGAAGATGGATTTGACCAATGTGATGCTGGTTGGATAGCAGACCAGACAGTCAGGTAAGAACATGCTCATGCTTTGCAACTACTGTAACTGTTGCCACTTTTAAAAAACAAAGCAAAAATGACTTTTTTATTTCCAAAAATGGTTTTTGGCTTCCAGGAATAATGATGTCATCATAGTGAAATGTTACATTATGCAGCAGTTCTTGAGAAAGCCCATCTTTCTTTAAAAATGTTTGTTTTCTTTGAAACTATAGATATCCCATCACTAAACCAAGACCTGGATGCTCAGGAAACATGCCTGGAAAACCTGGCGTCCGCTCATATGGCATTCGAAAGGTCAAAGAAACCTATGATGTATACTGCTACGCAGACAAGCTTGAGGGTGAGTGCAAGTGAAAAGGTTCCCTGTACATGACTTTTTTTTTAGGTCTTTGGAGCATGTAATATTAAAAACATTCAAAGTACAATTAAAAACGTTATGGTGAGACCTTTGAACATTCATTCCAGTTAAAGATGACCTTTCAGACATTTGTGGAGTTTGTACTTCTTTAAAAGTTGACTGAGTACCAAAAAGCGACAATCAGCATTATTACTTCTGGCAAGACAGCTAGAACTGCAAGTGGAGCCAAAGTAGTTCATTTGTTGTTTTTTTTTATGCATTGCTGACACATTTAGTGTGGTTTCAAACCACAGTCATATAGTTACATCAACCAAAAATGTACTGTAAGTCGGTTACAGGGATCAAGAACTTAAGTAATGTTCTGAATTGGACAAAGAATATTTTGACTGTTCTTGGTATCCCAAAAAAGAAGTTTTTTTGTAGATTTTTGTAAACAGTGACATGTACACTAGGTATGAATCAACAAACCCTGCCCATCAATTCTCCATGATTGATATATCTTATTGTATGTACTTCAGCCTACAGTTACTTTCAGACATGAAACAATGTGAAAGGTGTTATTTTACTATTACCATAAAGCAAAATGATTAACAGCATGTTAACAGCAATTCAACAACAGCAGGGCAGCAACACCCTGTTGTCTGCTGTGGTTTTTAATACACTCCACTTCTTATTGAAAGAGGGTTTGGGGATATTCATTGTGCATGGCTATAAATTACACAGATACTATGGAAACCTTGGTTATAACTTTTGACAGTTACGCCCAAGTATAAATGAAAACATGCACACCCTCTACTGTGATTTTATTTTTTTCAATTGCATTCAAGTTACCACAAGAGTCACATATGGAAAACATTACACTTTCTGTGAAAACATTTTGTTTACACACACATTGTCATGTAGGATATAATCAGTTATAAGCACTTATCACGATTTTCTGCATGTAACTTGTAGTGTGACATGTTTTGCTTCTTTTGTTTAGAACTGCATCTGCAAAACTAACAAACTAAAAGCACTGAAACTCAATAGTCACCCAAATAGCCCAAAACATTTCTCCAATAATATATATATATATATATATATATAAACATTTTCAGGGCTGGTATTCACCAATGAGTCATAACTTCAGTTAGTGTTCTTGGATCAGGTTCTTCTGTATATATGACAGACATTGTCACTACAGTTGAATCTAGTTCAGCACTCTTACTCCTTCAGTGGTTTATGAACACACTGAGTATGGTGTTTGTACTGGCCATATTCAGCTACATAATAATTTTTGTAGGTGTTCATCAGCTCAGTAAGTGTATCCTAAAATGTGACATTAATTATGATTGGGATGTGGCTTAAATGGGTCGAGAGAAGTTTTGATTATGATCTATTATCTATTTGGGTGACTATTGAGTGTAACATATAAGGTAAGTATAACATTGTGTACATTATAAATAATTCAGTAATTATTATTATACTATATTGTTAATAGACAGTAGTTGGTGAATCAATAATGTGTGACACTGTGATACTTTTGTTGGATTAGATAAACCTCCTCAGCACCCTCACAAAAATTATGTTCACAGCACATAATAAGGTTAGATGGCAAGGTTAGATGGCTAAGCAGCTCTGACAACCAAATGCATAAGTTATGTCGGTGAGGTCTTGAAGTAGGGGCCCACATGCAGGCCATGCAGTTTAATGGGCTGAATTACATGGTCTGTGACTTCAACTATAGGACTGTAGTCAAATATAATTGAGTTAGTATGGTTGACATGTTATATTTACTCACATCTGTGTCCACATACAGGTGAAGTGTTCTTTGCCCCCACCACACGTAAGATGACATTTGAGGAGGCCAAGGCTGAGTGTGAGAACAGGAATGCAGTACTGGCCTCCCCTGGTCAACTCCACTCTGCCTGGAGAAAAGGTCTAGATCGCTGTGACTATGGCTGGCTCTCTGATGGAAGTGTCCGCCATCCTGTCTCCATACCCAGAGTGCAGTGCGGTGGAGGTCTGCTCGGGGTCCGGACCATGTATCGCTACCGCAATCAGACAGGCTTCCCTGAACCCACCCTGAAGCTGGGAGCTTATTGTTTCAAAGGTATACATGTTCATGTGTTTTACAGAGGGCATAGTTTACATTATGTTTACTCTAAAACTGGACTGAAACTGTGACATTTATATGAGTTATATAAGACCAATATATACTCCCATTTACGTTCTGTTCAAAAATCTGGAATTACTTCCCTTGTTAAAGATTTTTGTGATTTATATTTAAAGAGTTTCTGGTGGCATGGTGCCTTGGTGGTTAGCATGTTCACCATTTAGCACTGAGGTCTTGGGTATTGAGAACCCATCTGGGTGGAGTTTTCATTCTACTTGTGTCTGCTTGGGTATTTTTCTCAGTCCAAAAATATGGATGTCAGGTTAATTGGTTACTCTAAACTGTCCTGGTGTGAGTATTTGTATGTCTGTGTGTGTGCCCAGCAATGGGTTGGCACCCTGTCCTGGCAGTCCTATTAGTGTAATGCACTGCCCAGTGCCCAACAAAGGAGTAAAGGGACTCACCACAACCCTGACCAGGATTAAGCAGTTAAGATGAATATTAAAAGAATTTTAAGCAAGACATTATAATATATTATAATTTTCTTTTCTGATATTTTTAGTTATGCGTCTCGAGGTTTGCTCACTTTTGAATTGGAGATGGAGACTTTTTGTGTTGCCCCCATTGGCACCCGTGGCCCCATGCACAGTGTGTGATCCATGTTGGTGGAGCACTGGCTCTGATTACATATTAAAACAAATTCATATCTATGTACTGCTTCCTAGTGACCTAAAATGATTTTGATTTTAAAATGATGTATAGAACTAGCTTCATTTTATAACCAAAGGCATTTTATATTACTATAAATATTTACTAAAGTTTACTACATGATTCATTATGTGTGCCTTCATAGTCTGGATGACTTCAGTATTCATTTATAATGTAGGAAAATAAATACATAAATAAAAACATTGAACAAGAAGGCATGTCCAAACATTTGACTGTAACTGTACATTTATGCATATATAAATACTTAGGCAGATACTTTTATACAGACCACCTTATGTAAATGTAGCATTTGGGGTTTTGCCCCTGGGCATTGATTGGTATAGAGCTGAACCCCTGTCTGCCACAGGGGAGTCAGTGGTGTTACCACTACATTACTTGCACATTAACAAAGACTGATCATTCATGACGCACCTACACTTACACACATGTCAGTTGGCCATTTAAGTGTCTAGATCTATCTCAGATAGTTTGGCCAATGTTGGCCTGGACAGCATATTAGTCATGCTAACCTTAAATGGAGCACGACTGCTAAGTTAAACTAGCGTTGCTAATTAGACTAATACTGACATATTCTCACATATTGATGTTTGTGGATTGTGTCCTGAGAGTTTGCATAATTGATACAAATAGATACTTGGTATTTTGGAGAAAGAGTGGACTATTTAGCCAGACCTCCAGCTCCTTGATGTAATTTCTTGCAGTGTGCGTAATCTAGTCCCCCACCCATTCCAAGCACATGTACTGACACACACATACTACATGGCATGCAGTTCCCTGCGTCAGTAAAACTTCTTGCGTTCCCACATCAGTGACAGTAAATCCAGGCAGGAGCTGGGACTGTGTGTATCTCCACTCATTTTATTTGTGCTTGAAATGGTTGCCATTGTTTGTTAAATTGAAGGAGAGCTCACTTCAGTTTGAGACGTGGTGCGCTGGAAAAGTTTACATGAGTCTTAATAGTCTGTGGAGCAGTGGTCCTCTGACCTCACTCCATTTCACTTTGGGTTGCCGCCCGTTGCCTGGGGAACCAGCATGGGCTTGGTTAGGAAAGTGAAATCATATTTCTAAACGTCGTCTTACATTGTTCACTCTTATAAATGAAGCTTTTTGGACAAATGCTATAGAAGAACCACTTTTGATCCCTAAAAAACTTTTCAGTGGATGGTTCTGTAAAGAATATTTCTTTATAAATGAGGTGTGTAAGTGTACTTTAGTCTTAATAAGAGCTAGATAACACCTACATAAGCTTGACTACTGACATTAATCTATAATATATGAACATGTTTTATCTCAGTGAGGTCTGCTGGTTAGGGATCTGGTCTTGTTTTGCTGTTGATTAGTATGACTTATATAACATTTTTTAGACTTTTGTATGATGTTGGCATTGCTCTAGTAACAACAGATGGTTTTTAATTCTATTTCAGTTCCTCTATTACTGCATAATTTCTTAGAGTTATAGTATCCAGCCAGGGAAAATCTCTCTTATGAGATTAAGTAGTAATCTGAAGTAATTCATCTAAACTCAATTTTGTTGTAAAGCCTTGTTCTCTTTCACTACGATGCTTTAGGGCTCTGTGCAGGTCTGTCCATCAGCGTGAGAAAGTGCTTAGGTGTTATCCGCTGTGTTCCTTTTATTCTTGCACTTACCTCTCATTTCCGCCACCAGACCCTCCCTCCTCCTTGTCACTTGCACTCATGCTTATCAGAACAGACATGTGAATAAGGTATAGAGCAACTGTCATGGCTCCAGAATCAGTGGCTCCACTGACCTCTGACCTGGGGGGGCTCTATCTTTTCAACTGAGACTAATTTAGATAATTCGCCTCCTGCCAGGCAGGGCGCTCACCCAGAATGACAGCCTACTGTGATAAGTATTGGACCCCAGGGGTCACCCCAAACAGGACATTGTGACCTCCCTGTTTGTTTGGTCTATTTTAGGTCACTCTGAACTTTCAACCATTTGCTTTTAAGTGGTGTTCAGGTACCATTAGGTCTGCACAATATATATAGTTTGTTAAACATTATCTTGGCCTTTGCTACAAACCATCTATGTCATTCTGTACAGATTACTACAAATGTCTCTTTCAAAACTCATCACTTTTCTCTTTATTAACTGGTCAAATGACCCACTTTTTACTAGATATATAAGATTGTCTATTTAGATCAAATTACAAAACCCTAAATCCAATGTGTGTGTGTGTGTGTGTGTGTGTGTGTTGTAAGAGTTTGTTCTTAATGGCCTGCCTTATTAGATTAAAAGCTAAATATTAATAATAATGATGATGATGGTGATGATATTAATAATAATAATAATAATAATAATAATAATAATAATAATAATTATTATTATTATTATTATTATTATTATTATTTAGAACTGGGCTTGTCCTGTGTAGCTACTATGTAGCTGAATTTTGGACAGTTTTGGGTCTGTAGACACAAACCACTTCAGGATGAAGAGTATGAATAAGTTTTAGTGATAAAGACCATAAATACATAACAGTCTGGTAGAAGATCTGCTTGTAAATACCACTGATTAGTCTACAATAAGTTGAGAGCAGTTTTGTTGATGTGTTTCTATGAGAATGACTGACTGTGTAGGTGACTGTTGACTTCTAGCATTGTTGCAGCTCCAAAACTAAACTAAAGAAGCAAAATGTGGACTTCAAACATGTATTTACTTGTGCACTCATCTGGAGTTAGTGGACAATTATGTGAATTGGCTTTTTTTGCTGAACCATTCCTTTAATTCCCTCTCTAAGTGCACACTCTCTTTTAGTAGAGTGATCATTTTCTCTGACTATGTACTACTCTATGCATTGTGGAACGAAATGCAGTTCACTTTTTCTCACAATCAATAATCTATTAATGTAAAACAAGTCTGCCAAGTTTTTAAAGAAAGAATAAAGACGCACTCATTCACTGGAACAGACCACAGTCTGCTTTCTGCTGAGGAAAATAGTGCCTCACACCTTACATCAGAGATAGCTGGAGAAAGAGAGCGGGTCACTGTGTGTTAATGCAGAACAGCTGGAGCTTTGGCTGCAGTCCACGTCGCATTAGAGAGGAAAGGTTTCCTAAGCTGTCACTCTGTCAGTGCACTTTAGTGTGTAAAAATCAATGTTTAAGGTTCTGTGTGGTCACAATAAACATAAATGATTTTGTAAGAGTAAAAATTACTTACTTCAGGTCAGCAGAGATCTACATGACTGCCCTCTGCTTCTTTCTGCAAGAATAAATGTAATTTTATCTTCATGGTAACTACTTATGTACATCCAAGAGACCATTGTTCCAGTGTGTAACCTTGTTTCAGATCTGTATTTGGTTTTACCAGATTAAGAGGCAAACAAAATATTAAAATATAAAACAGTGAGATTTTATAGTCTATTTATTACTATTAGTAAATGTTTAGACTGTGATGATAGATCAGTGGTAGATAGATGTGCTCAGTACAAAGAGTAGGAGAAATTACTGAAAGTAAGAGTTCATGTAAGATGATATTCAGTTGATGAAAGTACTAGATTGATGGATGGCTGGGTGGATGGATAGATGACAGAAATATGTACAGTAAAAAGTACATAGTGGCATAACTGTGATATCACATCAAGATACAGTATATTATACAGGCTGTGAACAAGAACTCCAGATGTATGATGTAATGTGGTTTAGCACAGTTCAGATAGTGTGATAACTGTCCCTGCAGTAATAAGACCTGATTCTTATAGCACTGTGTAAAAGGATATCAACTTTCCACTTTGTGCTTGGCATATAACTGGATAGCTGCATATTGACAAAGTGAATTTAAGGAGCAAATCGACTTGTATTGTGTTAGGATTATGGATCTCGAGGGGAATCTAGGAATTTTATTTTCAAAGCATCATCCCTGAACCATGTGGGAATTTTATTTCATAACATAATAATATATTTTGAAATAATGCCTTTGCAATAAAGAGAAATGTATAATTTGCTTAGGAGGTAAAACAGCTGTGAAACATGAGCTTTTGTGGGAAGCTACACAACAAAGAGTATCCTGTTTACATGGCTAATTCACTTGTGATGAGTTGTGGACTAGTATAATTGATTTATAAATTGATTTATGGACTATAGAAGAATGCATTTCTCTTTTTGACTGTTAGTGTGTTGCAATAGAGCAGTGTTCTCCCAATTATAGTCAACATCTATTGTTCAGTAGAGAGGCCTTCTATCAAATAACTGGGAGAGCTGCTATAATAATCCATATGTACATAATATCACATATGCCTGTTCCATATGTGCTAGGTTTGTTCATAGCGATGCTTGTTGTTCTTGAGTTTCAGTAGGTCAGACAGTATTTTCTTTGTCTACCTGTAGGTCGTGACGTTTTATTCAACCAGACAAGTTGGGTTGATGTCACAATCCAGGGTGTTACCACCTCCTCTCCCACCACAACCACCTCCACCACAGCCCAGATTACCTCTCTGGAGACAAGGGAATCCCCTGACACGCAGACCTTCTCTGAAGCAGATCATATTTCTAAAGATGACTCGGCCCCAATGGAACCTCCATCCATGTTTTCCACCAGCATGGCCCCACCAAGTGTTACACAGGCCCCTAACATCCATGAGTCACAGACTAACCAACATGGAGCAGATGTGACAGTAGGTTTTAAAGAAGATGACTCAGAGAGTTCCCACCCAGATTTCAGCATTACTGAATTTAGCATTGAAAGCACCGATGAGGATGATGCCCAAGGTGTAGTCCGTGGAGATGTAGTCCGTGTAGAGTCCACTGCAGATCCTACTGTCACAGAGACCCCATCTGAAGAATCAGAAGATCACAGTGTAATTAAAGTGGGCACAATTCCACCTGATGTCCTCCTGTCTACTTCTCCAAGCACAGAGCCCAAGTTTGCAGTTGGAAAAACAGAGGAATCTATCATAGACACAGCCACTGAAGATTCAGACTCTAGTATCAGGGTGATACACACAGAGAGGACCCCAGACATGCTGTCTATTTTAGAGCCCACAATGATTAGTGTCTCTCCAGATTCAGAAGAAGCTACACAGTCCCATGAAGAAGAAACAACAGTAGACGTTATGAACCCGACAATGAAGACATCCTCAGCAATTGAATCAACCTCCCTCCACATTTCACCCCAAATGCCAGTGCACATACTCTCACATACTCAGGAAAGCAGTTCCAGACAAACAATGGAAAGGGTTGGCACAGATACAGGTTTCCCTGGTACTGCAGGTGTTCATCTAACAACTGTAACAGAAATAGCTCCTACAGAGGGAACTCAAACTGCTGTGTTTGCTGACTATAGTGAGCAAGAGACTGAAGTTGGTGTTATGGCTGGACCACCTTCTGCCTTTCCAGAGACTGGAGATAACTCAGATGGAGTTCCCACCTCTGGACTCGATAGTACAACAACAACCACTGAGGCCACTGTCACGTTCACCACTGTTGTATGTGACACAGTGCCTGGCTCAGAAACAGAAACATCTACTCAACAAATTGAAGCAGTGAAGCAGTCGGTCAGCCCTGTGGAAGATAGCTCACTGGCATCTACAGATTCAGCTACAAAGACCCAAGGTTTATTTGACACGCAAGAAGCAGTTAGCTCTATATTGTCTTCTGACATGACCACAGAATCCACTGTTGAACAGCCCACAAAGTTATCAACAGCTGTACCCAGTCAAACAAGTGCAGACATTATAGAAGAATCACCTGCAGGCACTCAAGATACTCTTACAATGTTCAAACCTAGTGACACAACCACAGACACTGATGCCAAGCATACTTCCCCAGTGACTCCTGCAACAAGTTCCTCAAATTGTACCCTGTCTGCTGATGGCCTCTCCGTCCATGTGATCATCATTAACGTTGATGAACCGAAGCAGAACAACACAAGTAAGGCATCTCTTTTTTTATGTTGTTCTGAAGTTGTTGCTTGTTTAAATTGATTTCATGGTCTGAGAGTAAAAATTGTCTTAATTCAATCAAAGGTGTAACACTTTATAAAGGTTTTTGAGCTCCCTGTAATTTACAGTGTCATTTCACTGAACTTATGGTGATACATCCCCATATGAATCAGTACACATTAAATACTTACTGGTTCTAATACTTATATGTAAATACAGCCAAATAAAAAACTTAATTAAGATCTTTTTGGTGATGTATTTTTACAGTTGGGTAACTTCAGGTGACTATTAAGCTATAATGTTTGTTAGAAATATTGGGCTCCAGACATGTCTACAGAGTTTAAATGCCTCTGAGGTAAGTCATCAATCAATCAATCAAAATGTGTTTATATAGCATTTTTTACAACAGATGTCAAAAAGCAGCTTTACATAATTGGCATCAGAAAATGGCAATTTTTTTTTTTTAAATCAAAACCCAAAACACAATGCGAGTAAACCAAAGGTGACAGGCAAGAAAAAACTTCCTCGAGGCTGGAGGAAGAAACCTTGAGAGGAAGCAAGACTTGCAAAGGGGATCCATCCTCCTGTGATCAGACTACTGATAGAAATTGACATTCTCAGTTAAGTCTGACATTGTGCTGTAGTGTAAAACAATGATTATATTAATAATAGTGATAATTATATCCATATGGGGTCAAATTAAAAGTGCATCAGCCTTGAAGCATCAGTCTGATTATTAGCAGGAGTACATTTCTATTTCAGTGTAATTGATGGTGGTGGGTAATGATGAGGGTCTGAGGTTGGCAAAGGTTAGGTGAGTGAAAATATGTAAATATGATGATGTGCACCATTCCTTTAACAATGTAACATCTTTGTATCACATTTCCCAAGACCTACAGTGTGCAGGTAAGATAGTGGGAAATGAAGACCTGTTTCTATTGCTTCTTTAGTTTTCAACTGGAGCTGTAAGACTAACATTTCTAACAAAGACTACAACTCAGTAGTCACCTGAAATAACCCAGCTGTTACTGTGAAAATACAGATCCTAGTTAAGGTCTCACAGACTATTCACTGTGATTTAGGACACTAAATTATTTTATTTTACCACCTGTACCTATATTTAACTACCAGTAAGAGCTGGTAAGTATTTAAAATGTACTGGTTCATGAGGGGATGCTGCATTGTACATTCTGTAAAATTATACTGTAAATTACACTCTACAACTGGTCTGTATTACAAACTATTATCCAGTGTTTTAATTGAGGTTTGTTGTCAGTCATATAGATGAAAAAGCTTTCAGAACATGTATTTTTACATATGTAATATTATAAGTGGTCTTATGTATAGTATACATAAGTATACATATAGTATGATAGTGCTGTCCAGGGTCCTGAGTACTAGCCAAGGAAAAATGATAGAGAACATCTTTGAAACAGTAACAGTTGACAGTTGACAGGTCATTCCAGTGGAGCATTTCAACCACCACGAATGGCTTTAAACTCAACATTTTTTCTGTGTTACTTGCTTGGAAGTTAAGTAGTGTCCTCACTGACCTGAAGTGAGAACTGATAGTTTGAGCAAGTGTGTAAAATTCTCTGCTGTGCTAAAGACCTGATTTAATGAGGCTTCATTGTATTTTTTGTGTTTGGTACAGAAAAGGCCTCTGAATAGTTGTCTCCACGTGGGTTCTTTAAAAGCATGCTTTGTTCCGGATATACTGAGATTAACTAAAGCGTTCTTTAGACTTGGCACTTTCAAACCCCTTTTCTGTTCTCTCTCTGTGTGAAGCCACTCTCAGTCGCTTTCAAATGTGGATCCTACTGCTTTGTTGTTTGTTCAGACAGAGACTGGCATAAGTTTAGCTGTTTTTAGGTTGTTGTTGACATTTTTTACTTGCATGATCTATATTTCCATCTGACAAAATCTGACAATAGTACAGTTTTCTGGTTGGAGAACTTTAATTGTCCAGTTTGTCATATTCTGGATGTATTCAGTTGTACCTTTCTAACACATCTGTAGAGACATTTGGGCTGTGTTTCATTGTGTTTATCAAGAACCCTCTTGGGCTGTGATTTATGATACAATATTTGTTTATGGATATAAAAAAGGATATATTGTATCTGTACTCACAACTGTTTGCATTCATGTATTGTGTCCTCTATCGTTAAACATGAAACACTGAATGCTTTAACGTCAGCCATATTTAAGTATCTGTTAGTAGCTTTTACATAAACAGAAACATGTTGAATATTGCATTTAAATTTCAGATGTTTTGTAGTGTTTTTAGCACTAGTTGACACTGGGGCTGCTAATTACTAGCACAGGTGATGTAGCATTCATTTCTGGCATTAAGATCAATGCAGTCTGGCTTAGAAGTCTGTTGATGAAGGGACTCCACGCCATAGGTTTTCTTTACTTTCTTTCCCAGTTTCTGGAGGCTTGGCAGGGAGTCATTTTGGCTCAATACCTGAATAAACACAGATGCCTATTAGCACTGTGAAGACTGGGCGCCACAACAAGGCTGATGTCACCTCCAGAGCAAATCTCTTCTTTCTGTAGAGACAGCTGAGCAGCCATTGGCTGGTGAAAATGGGTGATTATGGGCCACTTTTTCATGATCACTTAAACAGATCTATGCTTGCAAAGCACAGAACCATGGAAAATGTTGTTCCATCCTGTGTGGCATCATTTCAGTAGACACTTTAAGAGTGAGGCAAAGACAAAGTTTCTGGTGATTACACTGAAAATACACTAATTGTTATTATAAAATAGTCCATGCTACTGATTTAGTTCAATAATGTCTATGTATCCTGTAGTTTTAATGTGTCAGTGATGACAAACTTGGTCATTTTTTTAATATTGTCCCTGAGACACTTTAATAAGCCCAAACAAATAGAACAGTGTGTATATGGATGGAACTAACATGCACTCCAGAGGGCAGAATGTCATTCTTTTGCTATTCAAAGCTTTGTATGGCTTCTTACATTTTTGCCTTAACTGTCAGCAATACTTTCTGATGAGTATTCTGCAGGCTGTTTTATTTGATGCCTGTTTTAACATAATGTGGCAACAGGGCTTCGGTCAGTGTTCAGTGTCTAGAGACTGAGCAATAAAGGAGCAGCCAGTAGGAAAGAGGTACTATGGTATTTGGGATGTACTTCCCAGACACTGGAGACTGAAACAGGTGTCTTCATCTGTAACCTCTGGCCTTGCAGGTGTTCCAACTCTCAGCCACTAATCTGGCAGAAGCCTAGCTTGTGGGAAATGCTGTGTAACTGTAAGCTTTGAACAGTGTGCAGGCAGAAGGTTCTCAGTGTGCTGTGCATGAATAGTAGAATATATGAGTAAGTGGAGGAGCAAGTGAAATACATTACATGAAGTAAGTGGTTATGAGTATGTCTGCTTTTTAGGATATTACATGACTAGTTTTTTTATTTTTATTTTGGGCTGGTCCACTATTGTCAGCTGGATTATTTATGGGTATAACCCTGGCAGATCATGACGATGCTTGTTATTTGTTTTCTGGGGTATTGTTTTTAGAGTGCCTCAAGGGACAAATAAACATGTTTTATGTAATTTATAGAGGATAAATCATTTGTATGAAGTATTGCAAAATTATTTGTTATGCTTATGGTTCATGGCCTTGTGTTTTGTGCATTGTTTGTTCAGGTTATGCAGTACAGATTTCATTATTAGGATATTTTCATTATTTTATATAATTATGCATTGTTTCAAGCCTTTTTTTTTTCTCGGGCAGTGTTAGATGTGGTTCTAGTACAGATGATAGGAAGAGTAAGCAGGAATAAAAGCAGTATTCATTTTAAGGGATGAACCCCTGGGATGATCTCTTAATCCTGCCCTTGTGCCCACTCAATGTGCTTGCTCCTTCTTTCAGTATTTGATATCAGCTGTGTTGTGTATATTGTTCCAGGTTATATTTATGTAGAAAATAACTATAATAAAGTATGTACAAAACATTACTGATATAATTGACACTGTTCCCATTCCATAGCTGAAGAGGACTATCCACATACAATGGGCCAGATCCCCATTATTCCAGAGCTATTTGATAGCCCTGAGTCCAGGAATGTTGTCCAAGCAGAAGTTAGAGGAGATGTGTTCGAGCAGGTGTCACCCATAATCCAAAACCTAACACAACTAGAAGAAAATGAAAGAGAGACAACCTCTCAGTTTGATTACTCACTCATATACACTGATATAACACAGGATGACTTACATGAAGATGTGACCTCTCCAACACCTGTCTTCATCAGTACATTTGAGCCAACATATGATGATGACCAAGAACAAAACAGGGTAGAGGGTACTCCTCCATCAGATCTTGTGTCAAGTCCTGAGCAGGAGATGCTCATAGATGAAGGAACCATCATGCCAAGTATATCACCTGGGGTTACAACAGGAAAAAGCTCCTCAGAAAAACCAAAGCAGTCGATGAAGGAATCAGAAACATCTGCAGATATTTTTGCGGCGGAAAATGTGACAGTGTTGTCCTCTACAGAAGCCCGTGCCACTGTTGATACTAACCAGGTGGACACAAGTATTAATTTCTCATCTGTGGTTCCTCCAATGTCTAGTACAGCAACAGAAACTTCAAAGACAACAGAGGACTCATCTCAAGTATCAGCAGATACCTCCAGTCATACACAGGTTTTGGAAACAGCACTTTCCATTCACTCAGAAACTACAGCTGTAGATGAGACAAAATTACAAGACCAAATAGAGTTGACAACAATCACAGACATGCCATCAGTTGTTTCCTCCACTGACATGGATCAATCAGTGACTTTTACTAAAGAAGAGAGTTCTGACAGTGAACCAACTGTGTTTAGTATATCTCAGTCTGTACAGTCTGCTTTCCCATACACAACAGAGACTGAAATGAAAGAAACCTCAACCCCCACAGTTGTGGTCACATATGTTACAAGTCTGACAGCCACTACTGCACCCAAAGCATTTATTATGTCAGAGAATGAAGGGTCAGGTGGCCAAACACTTAATATCTTTTCTACAAAGCCTTCATCTGTACACAGTGCAGTTACAAATAAATTTGATACTGTACCCTCAGAAATACCAGTAATGACAGAAACTGTGAAATTACAGACAGAAGTAACCACATCATCAGCAGAACTTTCAAAGGTTCCTGTTGATTCATCAGAAGTAACAAGTTTAAATGACACATCAGCTGAAATGTTGTCACCAGTGACAGTGAGTGCATTAGAGGAGAAAACACATAAAGATGTATCATCAAGTACAGTATTTCCATTTTTTGTCACTGATGGTTCAGGAGATCTGACTCAAGAAATGTTGACCGCAGAATCATCAACAGTTCGTCCACTGTATACAGCAACTTCACCAAATCAAAATGTGCCCAAAACAGTTAAACAAATGGTCCAAATAGCTAATGATACAGTCCAGACATCTACTTGGGGTAAATCAGTACCTACATCAGAGGGTACGGAGGCAAGTTCACCCCTGCCCTTAGCTCATGCAGCAAAAGAAGAAACGACTGAAACACATAGCAAAATGCCTTCGCCCACTCTTGAAATAACTGTCTCCAGTGCAGTGCAAATATTTAGTGAAATGAAAAGTACTACTGCAGAGCTTGTGTCATCTTCCAGTGTGCATCCTACAACAACAGCAACCACAGTGTTTGGAACAGATGTTACAGACGTGAAAGCAACTCATACAGCAGAGGCTACAAAGACAACAACTTTACCTGAACATTCCTCACATCATACTTTGGGTACTTTATCTTCTTCTGCCTTTGCAAGTAGTTACACCACCACACAGAGAGATAATAATAAAGAAACTGCAGGAAAAACAACCTTATCACCAGCTCTTGGAACATCAGAAGGCTCAGGTGACCTAACTTCTACCATGTTTACAACAATGTCCCCTACTGTGGTTCTCAACACAGTAACAAGTAAATCAAACTTAACATCATACGTACCCACAGACATTACCGTGTTCCAAACTGAAGCAACATCACAGCCATTAAAGCCATCAGATGTTCCTATTATTGATGCCTCTGAGATAATGTTCTCATCAACAGAGAGCACAGATGAGAAATCAAGTGATACATTTACAATGGAGTCTATAAACACAAGTACTACCATGTTTAACACAGGGGAAACAATAAGCCATGTTATGCCATCAAGCACACGTCCAGAGTCGACTTTCCTCTTCTCTGAGGCAGAAGGCTCAGGTGATCAAATAGGTACTATGTTTAGCAAACCCACAACAATTCAAACTTCATATTACAATGAAGAAAGAGGAGATCACTTCACTTCTACAACAACGTTTGATGCCACAGAGTTACCTCAATTAGAGGACAAATTAGTCAGTGCTTCACCAATAGTCCACTCTACTCATGATCTTTCCAAAGATCAGGAAACTGTCACAATATCAAGCAGTCATATGTTAACATTGATTCCCAACATATCCTTGACATATGAAGCAATAGAAGAATCAATCACAGATTATGCAAAAAGAGCAGAGAGTGATAAGACATCTTCAACTGTTACAAGTGGCCATATCACCTCAAGCTTGTTGCTTTCTACAACAGAAGATGGATATTCTAGTGAGAGTGATATTGATTTGGTCACCCCAACCCCTTTTGCTCTCTTACCACAAGAGTCAAAAGCAACGTCAGGGAGCACTTCTGCAACAACAAAATTGCACACATCTGGCCATACTACAACAGCATCAAAATCAATCCATACAACAACAGGGTCTCACTGGCCTGACTCAACAGAGACAGCAGAAACTATTAATACTACAAACGAGTCACATGAGACAAGCTACATGTCTGTTAAGCCAGTTCACAGCCAAACTTCAACAGTATCTGTCAGCTCAGTACACACTACAGTAGAACCTTTCAGTGAGTCAGAAGGCACATTACTGGAAAACACATCAGTCAAAGAATCAACTACAGACATTACTAGACAGCAAACTACTACAGCATCAATCATGAAGAGCACAAGTCACACATGGAGTCCCACTATATCCTTAACAGATAAGACAACAAAAGAACCAGTAACAGACCATGCAAAGGAAACTACGAATGAAAAGCCAAGCTTGTTACTTTTTACATCAGAAGATGAATTTTCTGGTGACAGTAACACTAATTTGTACAGCCCAAGTCCATTTGCTCAAGGACACAGTACAATGACAAATGAACAAGACATGACAAGTCTACATGTAAAAGAATCATCTTGGAGCACTACTACTATAGCAAAAGAATTAGTCACATCTGGACATACTACAACAGTACCAGTGTCAAGATCAAGCCACACAACAACAGTGTCTGACTGGACTAGCCCAACTACAGTAGAGGCATTTGAAACCATTCATACTAAAACTGAATCCCTAAGTCCCAGTGACATGACAGAAAAGTCAGTTGACTTCATAAATGAATCAGCAGTGTTAGTCAAACCAATTCACACTACAGTAGAATCTCTCAGTGAGTCAGACAGCACACTACTAGAAAGAACATCAGACCAAGAATCAATTACATATGATCAGGAAACTACCACAACTATGATTAACACAAGTCCTATGTTGACGCTGAGTTCCATTCTATCATTGACAGAGGAGACAGTGGCAAAATCAACAACAGACCATGTGAAGCAAACAGAAGACTTTGATTTATTCAGTCAGACTCCCTTTGTTCAATTACTGCAGGAGAAAAATACAACACCGGGCAGCACTTCTACTACTACAATAGAATCAGTCACATCTGGCCATAGTACCTCGGCATCAACACTAGTACATACAACAACAGACTCTCAGTGGTCTAGACCAACTACAGCAGAGACAGTAGAAACCATACAAAGCTCAACTGAGTCATACAAGACGAGCTACATCACACAAAAGCCAATTCACAGCCATACTTCTACAGCATCAGTCAGCCCAATCCACACTACAGTTGAATCTTTCAGTGAATCAGAAGGCACATTACTGGAGAGAACATCAGTCAAAGAATCAACAAGTGCCAGTATCATTTCAAGCTCACTGTCTTCCATAAATGAGGATGGATTTTCAACCTCTTTCGCTCAAGTGTTCAGTACACTAACAAATGAACAGGATTCATCTGAATTCAGCCACATCACAACTGGATCACATTTGGATACTTCAACAAAGTCAGATGTTCAAATCTCATCTGTACAAACCACAAGCAGGGTTACTGAAAAGTCATTGGTGAAATCAACTTCTTCTTTACAAAGTACAGAAAAATCAACAACATCAGTTTCATATCAAGGCACAGTGGATGATGACATGACAACTCTAACAGCAGGCACTGAAGCAGGCACAAAATATGAAGAAGGCTCAGGAGATATGCATACTGAGTTGCTCTTTAACTCAATTCCATCAGCCATGCCAGCCCAAACAGTTTCTCCCAAAACTGTTACTGAAACTCATGGAATAATTTCTACAGGTGGTAGCCATACTACCCCACAGTCATTTACTAGTCAGGACACTGAGTCAGAGAGTTCTGGGGAAGAAAGTGAAGATAGTTCTGGTGATTTATCTCCTGTAGCTATTCTTGAGTCGAGTCCTCCTTCACAAGTTCCATCAACATCAATAGCTACTGAAATGACAGTACAAACAACTTCTAAAAAGACTCAATCAGTGTTTCCCACTTCAACTCTAAAAGCTACAGTAACTCACTTTATAGTTGAGGATGATTCTGGGGATCAGAGTGGTAATATGATAAAGACTGTTACATCTGTAATAAGTCATACAACAACAGGTGAGAGAGAAGAACAGACCACTACCAGCAGTTCATTTTTGCTAACTGATGCAAGCGACAAGACTACTGTACCTCTTCAAAGTGATGCAATCTCAATAAAACAAACCATCTCAACTGCAGCTACTGATGTTTTTCCATCAGTCACTGCAGAGCCATCAGTTTCTGCCTTAGAGAGAATAAGCACAACCACACATTTTACATCAGCTAGCACTGATATAGAAGTGTCTGGGGACTCTGATGATGATCAAGATTCTCCACACTTTGAAGGATCAGCTGAGAAGGTATCTGAAACAACTGAAGCAAATAATGAATTTTCTGTAAGAACTGATGAAGCTGAAATCAGTTACACAAAGAGTACAACAGATTACAGTGTGGAAACCACAACATATTCAAAACCACAGATTACTTCAAGTCCAGCTCAAACAGAAATTACATCTTTATCTGGGGAACCTGGAAGTCGTGATGAGGACACTACTGTTGAGACTGAAGGGACTGAAGATGATGGTTCTGGTGATGTAGGTGTAGCATCCAGTGATTTAGTTGAATCAACACCTCCTTCTCCAAGATCATCAACAGGGGATGTGACATCAACAAAACCAGAAGCCCTTATTGAAACTGAAGGAACCAAGGCGTCATCAGTTTTTCAATCCTCAACTTTGACAGCTTCAGTGATGGCCTTCACCACTGATGAGGGGATTTCAAAGGACCACAGTGATTACATGTTTACAACCACATCACCAACTTCAGTCATAGGTGAGGAAGACACTGCTAACAGAAGTTCACTTGCATCATTAACTGTTGATCCTCTTACAACAGAAGGGGATCATGGTGAAATAAGTGCCAGTAGACAAACAGGTGATGACATCTCTACAAAAGAAATTCTACAATCAACCACCACACTTTCTTCATCAAGCCTGAATCAAGCTTCAGATTCCCACTTAATGCAAATAAGTACTACAATACATTCAACATCACACATTGACATGGAGGGATCTGGGGCCTCTGACTCAGAAGGATCAGCTGATGAGATAACTGAAACACCAACAACTGATGCAAATACAGAATATTCTGTAAGGACCGATGAGGCAGAGACTAGTGAGAAAATTAGCACTAAGGATCATCTAAGTGTTGAAAGTTCCACTTATTCAACATTATTCACTTCTGAATCAACTTCAACAATGTCTTTAAGCACAATTCAAGAACAACATATGACGTCAGAGCCTGGTAGTGGTGATACAGATACATTTGAAAATGAAGTGACTGAAGAAGATGGTTCTGGTGTTCTTGAGTCTGTTGCTCCTTCACATGTGCCACCAACAGTTGTCACAACAGAACGATCAGAAATGCCAAGTCACACAAGTAACAAAGAGGTCACATCTGCTCTTCCCACCTCAACTTGGACAGGGTCAGTAGGTGCTTTCATAAATGAAGGGAATGATTTAGGTGGCCTATCAACTATAACACATGCTCCAATGCTGTCAAAAACAGCACCTATGCATTCAGTATCAGAATCCACTGGCATGGGATGGTCTGCACTCTTAGTCACAGATGACCAAGAGCTAACTACAAGTAGAGATGTCACTACTGTCACCAGTGTAGAAACAACTACACAAAGTATAACCAGTGAAGAAACATCAAAAGTTGAACTGGTCAACAGTACTATACCGTTCACAACACAGCAGACTCCTGAACATTTAGACATTTCTAGTTCCACACAGGATTTCCTGACTACCAGTCTGGATGCAGCCAGTAAATCCACTATGCTGAATGAAGTTGGTGTCCATACAATCACACAATCAGTCACAGCAGAGACACATGTGAGTATTCCAACTTTCCATGAAGATATCTCAGAAAAGCAAGGTACAACTGTTATCCCATCTAGTAATGAGATCAGACCTGACATCCCAAGCATGAGACCTTATGAAGCAAAACCATTAACAAGTACTGTTATCATATTCACTGAAGATGTAAACGATGAGGATGAGCTTTTCTCAACTGTTACAGATAGTATGAGAGAGCACAGCACTAAAGCAGAACTTATTATCAAAGATGACATGATCATTGATGCAGACACATTGAAGCCCTCATCACCTTTTGCCACCACAATCATCACAGAGGAGGCCGCAGGTATAACAGCGGTCACCATGACGCCACAGTCTGCTGGCATAACAACAGAAGAAGGGTCTGGAACAGACATTCTTTTATATTCTGGGCCAGAAGTGCATCTGAATTTTCAGTCAACCACAGAAGAGCCAGTTGTGAAAGAAGTGTCTTCTGCATCATTTTTTTCAAGTGGCTCAGCAAAAATAGAAGAAACAAAACCAACATTACCTTTGGAACATACTGATGAGAAATTCACTGCTGAATTAGGACATTCTCAAACAGTTTCTCCTTCAGTGCCTCCAGAAATGTCCTCTTCTTCATATTCTACTCAAACTGCTTCATATCCCACTCAGAGTACCACACATTCCATGCAGACAAGCTCACACAGTAGGATCAGCCCATTGCATCATATTGATATCACCACTCATTCCAGCACCAGTGCATCATTTCTTAGTCGTACCACCTCACATAGTACCCACAGCCCACATAAACCTACTTTTACCACCACTCATCCTGTCTATGCTTCCACTCATCATACCAAACCTAGTGAAACAATCACTGACCACACAAAAATGCTCTTACATTTGTCTACCACAGCCCATCCTGGATTTAGCACCACACAGGCAACTTTCAAGACTGAATCTCTTCAAGCTGGTGTAACCATGAACGACACAGTATCTCCAACAGTGTCGAAAGGAACTGTTTCTATGTTGACAACACTATCAGCCTTATCCATTTCATCTTCAGATGTGGAAGGCTCTAGTGAAGACTCTGACCTAGATGTAATTCCTATATCTACACCTCATCCAGTTTCCATATCATCTACAAGTGTCCTGTCATCTGTTGATTCAGTGTTGAACACATTGGGAACAGACACTACTATTGATAGCACTACATCTGCAACACCTGAGAAAACATCCATGAGACCTTTTATTGATGAATCAGAGACAGATATCACATCTGAAGTGGAGGGCTCTTCTTCTAGCAAATTTACTACATTGTCCTCTGAGTCCAACACTGATGTGGTATTAGTATATAATAGCACAATTAAGCCTGAAATGAGAACTAATGACTCTCTACCTGATAGTGAGCCTGGTACTGCAACTTCTACCCAAGGTGGCACATACACATTTGCACAAACAACTGTTAAAACAACTGGCACGTTTCCAACAGAAATAACACAGTGGACAGATGTGGTAACAACAGAGCCAGAATCAAGAAGCTCTGAGAGTTCATTGACTGATGCAACCACAATGAAGACAACAAGCCCATTGTTGCCATCTATAGACGAAAGTTCAGGTAATGACTCTATTGACATGCTAGGTCAGTTGTCAACACCAGTCTTTCCAAAACTGACCACTTCCCACAAAGATTTTTCCCCCACCTCATCAGATTCCGTAATGTCATTATCTAAAGAAACATATAGTGCCATTAACCTAAATGCAACCTCAGAAGCCACTGTTACACTCCCACCTTATACAGATTCCCAGACAGAAGGACATTTTCTGACAACTATAGTATCCATGTCCACATCTGAAGATGAAAAGTCTAGTCAAGGTATTGGAACCACAGGAGATGCTGATTTGCCAAAAGAAGGGGAAATGTCAACTGTTACAGGCAAGACAGCTACAGATGGACCAAAACTGATGGACACATCAAATTTTAGTTCCACTGAAGATCAGTCAAAGACTCCAACCTTAACTGAACCTGCTACTACTACTACTACATCAACAGAGTCAGATACTGATGCAACACTTGACTTCAATCACAGATCAGAACTAATTGGAGTAGAGTCACAACCAGTTTTTAGTGGTACTGAGACCACCTCACAGTTTCAGAGTAATACTCCCTTTGAGATCACTTTGCTACCTGAGAATGACAGCTCAGCCACAAGCTCACAAGTCACTCACATCAGCATAATCTCTGAGAGCTCAAGCACTTCAGACAGACGTCCCTCAGAGATGTTATCCAGTATGTCTCCTACACAGCATTCCATTATGGCAACTCTTCTCCCTGATTTGACTGATGGAAGTGGAGAAGGATTTAATGACACTGATCAATACGCAAAGGAAGATGAAACTTCTACCACAATGACAATTCCTCAGGGGACTATGGATCACACAAGGTCCTCAGCCACTGAAGTATCTATTGGATCTATCAAAGCACATACTGAGACTAATACTTTTGTAGAATCAGAAGAAGTAGTGACAAGTGATGCAACAAAAACTGTAAAGGATATAGAAGTTTCATCTGTTGTCCCTTTTGATGTTGAGTCAGAAGCAAGTAGTACATTTGATGAGAAGAGCTCTACTCACAGTCAGTTTACTACACTGTCTCCCAAGCCAGATACTGACAAGATATTGAATTATGATGGCACAGCTATACCCTTTGTAGAGTCCAAAACAGATGTACGTGCTGTTGAGACCACTACACATACAGAAACCAACACACCACCTGAAAGGAAACCTGGCCCTGATTCTGAACCTGAGAGTGAAACTGGTACTGAAATGACTGCACACACTGACAAATACACTGCAGAGACAAGTGTCAAAGATGGAGTAGCCAGCATATTGCCAATAGGGCTAGTTGAGAAGACAGATAAGTTATCATCAGAGACATTGTCTGGTACAACCACATGGACAACAACAAGCCCATTATCGTCGTTCATTCAAGAAAGCTTAGGTGACCAGGCTACTGAAACATTAAGCAAATTCTCAACTACAGTCTCATCCACAATGACCACAACAATCAGAGATTTCTCAATCACTCTTTCAAATCAATTAGAGTCACTACCTGATGAAACTGGCAGTGCCATTTACTCAGGTACAACTTCAGAACCCATAATAGTCTCAACGTCTGTGTTGCCCAAAAAGTCTGAAACTCATTCTTCTACAGATATTTTGTTAGAAGGAGAAGATAAAACAACAACCACTCCAACAGTTTCCATGTCCACATCAGAAAAGGAGGAGTCTACTCAACTTTTGGAATCTTCAAAAAAAACAGAACCTTCTACAAAAAAGATGATAATTGCAGAAGAAATTTCATTCACTTTAGAGTTTCCTCAGACTACACAGAAACCAGAACAAACAGACACATCAACCTTTAGATCCACATTTGAAGATGAAACAAAGACACTGAGCTATACTAACCTTTCCACAGATATATCAACAGTGTCCAACACTGATTCAGCTGATATGGTAGAGTCCAAACCTGAATTTAGTTTTACTCAGACCATCTCCCATGATGAAAGTGAGACTCCCTTTGACAGCACTTCACTACCTAAGAGTGAAACCTCAGTCACAATCTCAGTCAGTTCTCCAAGCAGTGTCAGCACTGCAATGCCAAACATCTCCGATGTAAGTCTATCCACATCATATGACAATATGTTTGAGGAAACCACAGTTTTTGAATATGAGAGCTCCACAACATCTAGTGCTTTGCTAGAAGAAGAGACTATTGTTGTACCATCATCAGATGCGATTCAAAAAGTAACTTTATCTTCAGTTCCCACATCAACACTGTTGACTGAACCTTATGAGTCTGAAACTGAACCTGATAGTAAGGAAACCATGTCAGAGAATCAACAGGTAGTTGGGCAAATTGAGGAAGCTGTAACTCCTAATACAGAGGTACCGATTCAGGAAAGTGTTGACACAATGTTGTCACCCACTGAAATTCAAACGGATGCAACTGCTTCCTATGAAGATGGAACTGAACCTGCATTGGTTGAGGGGGTACCACCTAATCTAGATGAGGAGAGTGCAACACCCACACCTTGGCTGCACACTGACCTAGGATACACAGTTATTGCAGAAACAGTTGATATTCCAGGTATGATACTTGATATAATTTTATAACAATACATTCTAAGTATTCCTTATAATTTGTATGAGTTTTTTTACTATTCCCTTGTTTTTTTTTTCAATTGTAGATGTTCATTCGTGTTCTATGGACTCATGTCTGAATGGTGGCTCATGTCTGAAAATGGGTAATACTCATATCTGCAGTTGTCCACCTGGATACAATGGGGAACAGTGTGAAATAGGTACCCATTATATATCATGTCGTATACCAGTCTACATTTCTTGCAGTTGGTTTTCTCTAATAACTTCTATATGGATTTAAACTCCTTTTGTCTTTATGTCATAATTTAGACATCGATGAGTGTCATGACAACCCATGTCGTAATGGTGGAACCTGTGTGGATGGACTGAACTCTTTTACCTGTATTTGTCTGCCAAGCTACACAGGGGTTCTCTGTGAGCAAGGTAAGAGCTCTGGCAATGGCAGTCTCCACTTTCCTTATCTAATCTAACATGACTGTAACATCAAGTAGCTGGTCTGAACCTTGAATAAACAAAGAGAATGTTAGTACTCAAGATAGCTGTGCATATTCACTTTATAGGCAATGTGCAGTGGCATCATTTCATTAGTTAATCTTCAGTTTACATTGTAACAAACAAACAAATCATACTTTTATTTTAGAAAGAATTAGTTATCAAAATGACCAGTAGATGGTAAGAACTTGACAAAATGACAACATGGGAAATTTCAGAGGTTTAGACAAGTTTGGACACTTGCTAAATAATATATTAAAATTCTAACATAAAAAAACATGTACTCTGCAAAATGTATTGCAGATTTTACAATGTAAGTTTTATTTTTCCAGTAAATTAAATCCCGAATAATAACAGTGCATAAAACGCTGTAGAAAACACCTCTAAAGGATGTGATATTTTAAATTTGGAAATCAACTGAACAGGGTTGTCTGAAAGTTTCCATGTGACTGTATATACAACGTTATATTTCCATTTGATTTATTTGACATTCTACCTGTTAACATAAGGTGCAACAAGAACACAAATATGAAGCAACACTTACCCCGCTCACATATCATGCAGGGGTGATTCAGCCTGAGTGTCTGAATGCTTATACACAGCTGCTTTCTCAGACTCTAATGCCAAAAGAAACAATGAAGAACAGGAGCATAAACTGCTGTTAAACAGCTTTTCAAGAATAAACTAGAATAAAGGCAAGTGAATCAAG
Source organism: Crenuchus spilurus (assembly GCA_036984385.1). Lineage (NCBI taxonomy): Eukaryota > Metazoa > Chordata > Actinopteri > Characiformes > Crenuchidae > Crenuchus > Crenuchus spilurus. The sequence continues at coordinate 33,111 of BRDA01065446.1, forward strand.
AGAGTAGTTCTGGAAGTTAAAGAGCTACTTAAAATGTTTTCCATTTATTCAGTCATTAACTTTAAAATTGACTTGGTTTCTTTATAAAGTGGACATATTTTATTGTGCCTTGTACCACAATAACATCTTCAGCATCTTTCTTAAGAGGTTTAGTGATGAAGTGCTGGTCATTAGTGTCTCAGCCAGGGCAAATCGGCTCCAAACCAGGCCATTTTAACAAGCGATCAGCATGTAACCATGCAGCTTTGAACTGGTCCAGAAACAGCCACAATGGTTGATTGAACATGGCTCATTTGCATCATGATGTGTAGTTTACATGACTGGATTGTTTTGAATGTCTTTCAATTTGGAATCACAATACAGCATTAGCAAGAATAGCAACCTTTAGTAGAGTAAAATTTTGATGGTATAAAACATTTCAATGACAATAACCTTTCTCTTTTTCTTATCTATTGTGACTCTTTTGAGCACAATGAGCCAGTACTTCTTTCATTCTTTACAGCTTTCTGATTGTGATGATACTACGGAGACATGAGAACATATCTCACCGATCTCCTTTAATTAGCATGTAGTCAGTGGGAGGATGAAAGACAGATAAAATCAGGCCTCAGGTAAAGTTTTTATACAAAACATGTTGTCAGAATTGTGGCACCTCTGCCAGTATACTAAAAGTTAACTTTAAAGGAGCAGTTCAGTCAATAATTCTAGTAAGCTGCAATGAAAGTCAACAGTTATTCAAATTATGTCATGCTGGTTGGTGACTGTTTTCATCAGTATGTATGGTTAAACTGTGCGTAAGTATGATGATCATACTGTTACTATAAGCAGTCACTAGTCTGAACTGGTCTATTGTAAGCAATTGGCCTTCAATAATGAGCAACTACTGTATAATAACCTCAGATCAATAAAGAAGAACCTCTGTCAAGTTTATTTTGATCATTTGTCTCTACTGCAGACACAGAAACATGCAGCTATGGCTGGCACAAGTTCCAGGGTCATTGCTACAAGTACTTCCCCCACAGACGCATGTGGGATACAGCTGAGCGAGAGTGTCGTCTCCAGGGGGCTCATCTTACCAGCATTCTGTCCCATGAAGAGCAGCAGTTTATTAACCGTAAGAGTTGGTTTAAGATCTTCCAATGAATGAATTTTGTTGATTATTGTGAATGCATAATACTCTTAATAAAAATGGTATTAATAACTGACGATAATAGACAGATAAATAATGTAGTGGACAGATAAATGTAGTGGTTCCTTCATCCAAAATGACCTGCAATACAGGCTTGTGAGTTAAGAACATCTACAGTTGTTAATAATGTTCTTCCTTCTATAAAACCTTTTCACAAGGCACAATGTTACTTAAATACTGTAAAATGTTACTTAAGTGTTGCATTTATCATAGAAGTTAAAAAGTAAAAACATCTCCTGACCTGTAGTCATATAACTAAGTTAAGTTCTAAATTCTCAAACAGCTGGAACTGTATTAAAGTTTTTTCCACACAGTTAAGAAAGTAATAGATTCCTCAGGCCAAGTTACTGGTGAAAGAAGTGAAGTTCATAGCCATATGTTTTCAGCACATCACTCGAATGGAGCACAGATTTCTCAGGCTTGAGAAACAGGAAGTCTGAGATTTAAGCTAAAAATGCTCTTTATTTGTAAAGTCTGAACAGGCGCACCTAATATGGCAGCTTGCTCTGTTTTTATCCCGGCAGGACTTGGCCATGACTACCAGTGGATCGGTCTTAATGATAAGATGTTTGAAAATGATTTCCGGTGGACAGACGGCCGTGTTGTGGTAAGAGAGTCCCCCAGAATTGATGCCTTCCTCTTTTCTAAGGATAAACAGTGTACATTGATAAAATAATGGTGATGACAGTTTTTAATGTAGAAATTGGACGCTGCCTTTTTTACTTGATGATAGTTTATTTAAACGGCAATCTAAGACTCAATTGACATTTAATATTAATTACAAATGCTGATTTTTTTGTAGTTAGGTTTAAGGTTTGAGTTTAAGAGGTTTAGGATTAGAGAAATGTTAAATGTAAGTGCATTTAGATGAGTACCTACAAACTGTCTAACATGCAGCTCTTATGTTGTTACTTGCCCTTTATCTGTGTATCTCTGGGTACATACACAGATGAGAGGAAGGTTGGCTCCAGTTGTTCTCAGAGCTTTTTCCAGCACACAGGAAAGTGGCTAATTACTGCTTTGGGTTGTTTGGTGCCAATTGGGCTATCACTTCAAAGATACTGGCTGTAGCCAGGGGGTGGGGAAGAGAGAAAGGCCTTGGGGGGCAGGAGATAAGCGTGGTTTGACAGTGGAGGTCCTCTCCCAGCTGAGAGATTAAAATAAACCTGCGAATGAATGAAGGGGGTGGAAGCTGACAGGTGTGAACAGGTAGTGGCTCTGCTCAGGAAATAGAGAGGAGCCAGTCATACAGATGGGCAGCACCTGGGACCACATATAAGAGGGTTTTGACTGTGTGAAGTGGTGGGGGTGGATGTGTGTGCTAGTGTGCAGCTGCATGGCCCTCTGTGTCAGGACCACTCTTCAATTACGACATCATTTACATATCATCACTTAGATGAGCTGTCTCCATTTTTCCATTTTCATCTCCATTTTTTTTATCAAATTTGAGCACATCAACTGCTGGTTACATCATGTGAAGAATTTCATGATATATGGACCAAATAGATAACAATATTATCTGCAAAATAATATAAATGTTCATAGTATTTGATTACATTAAAAATACACCATCACCATTTAGGCAGGCAAGCTGTAACTCTGGCAGCTTGAACAGCTGAGAGCTTTGATCAAGTACTACAGCACTGTGTGTTTAACATACTATTGCATCTAAAAATATTAGAATATAGTGGAATTGTTCATCATTTAATTCAAAAACGTAAACTCATATTTTATATTAATTACACATAAAGTGACATATTTCAAGCCTTTTTGTGTTTTAATGTTGAAACTGTTGAATACTAATTCACTCAAACTCCAAATGAAATGTCCTGATTCTGGATTTCTGATCTGAATGAGGCATAAACCATAATGATTAACATTAAAAGAAAAAGGCTTGAAATGTCACTTTAATTAATGCAAAGTATATGACAATGTACCTTTTTGAAGTAAATTATAAACAACAAATATTTTCACAATGTTGCTATTTTCTGAGATCACTTACAGCATCTCATCCATCAAAAGATTGCTGTCTTTAGACAGAAGCTGTTACTGACACACAGTAAACACTAGATGGCACTGTGGATATAAAATAAGTAGTTTGTCCATAATGCTCAGAGGCAGTGTTTTCTTATTGACCTTCAGCAGAGATAGGTGGAGTAGCCAAAAACTGAATTCAAGTAAAAACCAGATATGTGTACTAGCAGTTAAGTCATTTTATTATTACTATTTATGTGATAATAAGCTCCCTGGTCTGAAATTGAAATAATCTGATACTTATTCAAGATTATCTTATATTAGACCTTATGCAGAAATTATTTGGTTATGCAAACCGATTGTTGCAACAGCTGTTGATGTGGCTTGTCTCAGACGATCTTGGAGGTGAAGATGCTGTATGTGGAGGTCCTGGGCTGGTGTGGTTACAAGTGGTCTGCGGTTGTGAGGCCAGTTAGATGTACTGCCAAATTCTCTGAAACCCCTTTGGAGATGGCTTATGGTTGAGACATAAACATTCAATTCATGGGCAACAGCTCTGGTGGACATTCCTGTAGTCAGCATGACAATTGCATGCTCTGTCAAAGCCTTTGGCATTGTGCTGTGTGATGAACCTGCACACTTTAGAGTGGCCTTTTATTGTGGCCAGACTAAGGCACACCTGTGCTATAATCATGCTGTCTAATCAGCATCTTCATATGCCACACTTATCTCAGGAAAGAAGAAGTGCTCACTAACACAGATTTAAATACATTTGTAAATAATATTTGAGAGAAAAAGGCCTTTTGTGTACATAGAAAAAGTATTAGAGCTCTGAGTTTCATGAAAGAATAAAAGTGTTGCATTAATTTTTTGTTCAGTGTAAATGTATGAGCATTCATGAGTATATACAGGCAGATGGAGATGCTGTGAGTGTGTTTGTGTAAATTCAGATGTCAATGAAGCTGCCATGTGAGTACAAACTACATCATTACAGAACATCTACAGGAAGCTGAGGGTAGCCTGTGGAATACTGTAATAACAGTACATGTTGCAAAGTGGTCTGAATGGCTTTGAAGAATCAGTGGCAATCCAACATGCTGCTGAAAGATGGCAGGCATGAGTAATACACACACATTCCACAGGGTTCAGCTGATAGACTTTAATGACAAGAGCCATTCAGCTGTTCGGTTCAATTCGTTCAGCTGTTACATAGAGTTTGAAGCTTGCTAGGTGGTCAGGCTCAGATATACATGTGATTAAATTATGATTATTTATGCATATTTTATATGATTTGAACAAATTTTTCAAAACTACACCAAATATGTCTGGAGGTTTACAGAATTGTACACAGTAATAGAGTAAATGATTTTATTTTGGCCAAACAAAGTACAGTATTTATGAGAGAAAATGTTACTTAATTTGATTAAAACTATAACATTTGGAAATCATTGCCATATTCAGTTTGACCTATGCCTAAACACATTTTTTACAGCTGTAGTAGTAAACACTGGTGTGCTTATAAGCTCCCAAGACAATAAATTAGTCACTTTCCTTATTTGAAGTGGTAGTAACTTCTGGTTCCTACAGATGGCCTTGCACTAGGATGATGAGGATATAAAAATGTGACAGGATTCATAGATTAATAAGAGGTGGTACAGTGTGGTAAAAGTCTTGTTTGATGTGTGGAAAATGTGTTGCAAAACACATTTTAATGACTGACAAAGGAGTGATGGTATTTGGCTGAGAGAAGTAATAGTGTGAAGGAAGTAGCTGAATTTGAAGGTGTATTGAAGCATACAGTTATACAGGTCTAGGTTATACAGGGAAGTGGCACTTTTAGATGTCAACTCAAGTCCTTCCCAACCATTTTATGAAAGAACATTCTGCAGGAAACTACATACCATGAACATAAGAGGCCTTCAGCCATGTATGCTTTCAGCCACAATTCAATTGCCATTTTTGACATTACTGGTTGACCAGTATGACTGTAAGTTTCTATTCACTTGCAAATTCAGCTACTTTCTTCCTACTACGACCTTTGGCATCCAAATGCAATCACTCCTTTTTGCTAATCATTAACATCTACTTTATGATCCATGTTCCACACCTCTTTTTAATCTATGAATCCTGCAACACACCCCACAGTTATTTATAGCATGATCATTCTTAATTTGAACATTTACTCATGCCTTAATTTCCCTTGGGATCTATAAAGCATCCATCCATCCATCTATCCATCCATCCATCTTTGTGCAAGTCCAATTGCAGGAGTCTGAAGTGACTACCACCTTATATATGCAATGTGGTTAATTTTCTGTCTGAATAGCTTATAAACACAGACAGTAGAACATATCTTAAGCCCTATTTGAATTTAATTATTTTATACAGGGAATATTTAGTATTTAGTTACTTAATTGGCCATAGAATAAGGCTTAGTTTGGAATGACATGATTACATTAATGGGTCACCAATTGCCTAAGATTGTATTATGCAGTATTACAGGATTGCACAGTTTTAAGAAAAAACTAACAAATTGTCTTCTTTAGCAGCCATGTTAATTATTACCATCCTTGATATTTATACCTTTACTAAGTGTTAACATGATACTTTATTAATAATTTATATTTAGAAACAGCTTCTTTTCATTAAGATGATGGTTAAGTCTGATAATTTTCTATAATAGATGTGCCCTTACTGTACAAAACAGCTACTTTTTAATTGTAATCAGTTTTCTTGAGTGCAACATCAAGAGAATATCAGGACCCAACTATGAATATTGCATCTCATGTCAATTGGAATTGTGACAACTAAGTTGACTTTTGTATGTAAATATTTTTGTACGTTTTGCACAGATCAAGTGCTTTAACTGGAGAGATATTTCAAGTACATGAAATGCTATGACCTTCTGCATGAGAATGGAACTCAAGTGACTGATTGCGTTCCTAGATAAGCATTTGCTGTTACAAACTGTTTGACACATTACCAGCAACACCTACGATAGTGAAACATTATGAGACAAAGTGTTTCTCTTGTACTGTACTGATTTGTGTCATAGTTAAAACCATCATGTAAAACAGCTCTTCAGAATAGTGTCCACTTTGACTAAGAGCAGGAATATCAACTCCAACCTACTGCCATGTGTTTATCTTTGTAAGTCGTAAACACTCCATTTATTCAATTGCTGGCCTTTACTCTGTCACTTCTGTCTTTGGTTTTTGCATTTTTTCCATCTAAAGAGAAGCATGGCTGGTGACATCATACTCAGGCACTGAGGTAGTCTAGTTGCGGAGGCAAGGGGAGAAAGGAAACTTTGATTATGAGTTACATGGTCCAGAATGGTCTCTGAAAATATCTCGCAGCCAAAGTGATCATTTGCAGTTCATCATTTGGTGTTGCTAGTACACATGAATGAAATGGGCTTGGGCCGGCTGTCTGTCTGAGAATGGGCTGCATGTTGTAAGAGCTGATCTAGTCCAGCTTTGATTTTGAGGCTGCAAGTCTGTTGTTGTTGTCCTATCAAAACCTCAACTCTTGTTTTACATTATTTGAAAACACAAAGTTTACATCACGTGAATATTTACTGATGACTGGACCAAAAATGTTGTCAAAAATTGGCCCAAAAGTCCCTGTAAAGGCACCATTCATTTACATCTCATTTACATTTTTGCTGTATATCAAAACCTTAGTTTTTACCTTACTTCTTCATTTTTTGTAGCTTCTTCATGTTCTCAGTGAAAAGACAAATGAAAAATGTTCAAAACGACAAAATATCTTTATAGGAATGTACATTCATTTTATGTTGCTGCTCCCCTCTAAAGAGTAAATGAAACTAAATTCACATTGCTTCTGGTAGTAAGAGTTATTTATTGCACTGCATTGAAGAAGTAGACAGCTCCCCCTTATGGACCCTTACTGCACTACCAGCAGAATTCATTTTCATTAGCAATTCATAAATCTTCTAGCTCTTTATAATACAAATGTGTCAGCTTAATTAACCATAAGAGAGATAAGAAAGTCAGCATGTGGTCTAAGTCTGTTAGCACATAACTCAAATGATGCAAGCAAGAAGTGGCAGAGTACCATTAGCAAGCTCTTGGCTGCCAATATTTTTTTACTCTCTAAGGTGCTGTTGGGATGCACTGACCTATATATTTAGACTGTTCCTCAGTATGAGGTCTTAGGTCATAAATAGATTTTTCTTTGATGACATATGCATTTGCTAAGCCTAAGTAGTGCTGTGGGCTCACACTGTGTGCCACTTATATTGTACAATTGTACTGAGTGCTATTTGAAAATTCTAGTGTCTTTTATACTTTTTGAACTTTTAATTACTTTTTTTTACATGACAGTATAAAGAGATATTACAGCTTTTAATGTATACATAGAATACCTTTTCTTGTCTTCTTTTACCTTCACTTTACCATATACTTTGATTTTTGTCTTGTAGCAATATGAGAACTGGAGACCCAACCAGCCTGATAGTTTCTTCTCCTCTGGAGAGGACTGTGTGGTGATGATCTGGCATGAGGATGGTCAGTGGAACGATGTTCCCTGTAACTACCACCTCACCTTTACCTGCAAGAAAGGCACAGGTGAGTTTTTAATTTGTCAGTATAAAATATTTGATGAACATACAGTGCCACAAAAATGAGAATGTCAAAACAGAATTCATTGTTGTTCATAATTTAATTCCAAAATATAAACTCATGTTATATTCCTTACACAATTACATGACATATGCTTGATCAGTATGGTATAACTCATGGAAATCAGGCATCCAGAGTGAATGACTATTCATTAGTGTTCATATATCAACATAATAAAGACTTGAAATATGTCACTTTACATGTAATGAATAGAACATACAGTTGCAACAAAAAGTATGTGAACCCTTTGGGATTTTTTTTTCTGCCTAAATTAGTCATTAAATCTGTTCTGATCTTGATCTCAGTCACAACAATAGACAACACTGTCTGCTTAAAGTAATATCACATGAAAATTTTTTCATGAAAATCACATGTGTTTTTATTAAACACAACATGTAAACATTCACAGTGCCTGGTGGAAAAATATGTGAACATTTAGGCTAATGAATTCTTCAAGAGCAATGTGATGAGAATGGATGTATTGGTTAAAGCTTCATTGCTCTATAAAAACACAGTTTTGAGTTTGTTGTTCTCAAGAAGCTTTGTCTGATGTTAACCATGCCTTGCACAAACTTGTTGTTGACTTGCATGTTGTTGACTAGCCTTCATTTTCATGTGACCATGGTAAGACAAGACTCTCTACAAATGTAGAATGTTCAGCACTGTTGCTACTCTGCCTAGGTGAGGTTGTCCTGTAAAGATGACTGCAAGAGTACAGCACAGAAGAATCCTAGAGTGTCAGCTAATCTTTGGCACATGCTAACATTTCTAACATGAAAACATATTTTTGTGAAGAATTAGTTGAAGCCGACTGTGTTTGTCTATTGTAACTTAGATGAAGATCAGAACACATTTAATGACCAATTTATGCAGGAATCCAAGTAATGCCAAAGGGTTCACATACTTTTCTTGCTACCGTATGTCTTTTTGAATTAAACTACGAACACAAATGAAATTTGTTATGATATTCAAATTTTTCAAGTTCAGGAGGAGGTAGGACAGTGTCACTGCTTTTTAGCTGTTAACAGTGAGATTTCAATATTCCGTAGAGCTGTGTACTCTCCACAAGACGTTTTGAGATGTTTGAATGTCATGAATACACTAGGAGAAAATTAACAATAATAAACAATTCACACAATAAAATATGACAGCGATTCTCAAATGGTGGGTCACGACCGACACATTCTGGGTGGGTCGTGGACAGTTTGTAAAAAATAAATACATTTAAAACAATTAAAAATTCAAAATAATTAATGCTTATCTGATGATGTACTCATTGTTTATCTTGAAGACACGTGCAGCATACTCCTTGCCATGGTAACCACCATTTGTTTGCCAATTACCATTCTCAATAAATTTGCGATGATGTTCAGAGGCAAGATGGCAAAACGCAGATATAACCCGGAGCATTTGAAATGTGGATTTTTGTTCATTGAGGACAAACACGGACAGAAACCTCAGTGTAACGAAGTGCTGGGCATGAAAACATCCAAAGTAATGCGACATTTACCAACAAAACATGTATGTAAAGCCAAGCAGGTAGATCTTTTTAAAAAGAGGACTTCATGAGCTGAAGGCACAGACATAATTTTGGGGTGGGACGGGACATGACGCTTTCGCTTTTTAAAAAGGCAGTTTTGGTCCTCTGTAGTTTTTACCTTCCAAAAACAATGTTACGATGTATTAAAAGGAGACAAGTTGAGCATTAGGATTCAGCAGAAATCCAATCCGCTCAATCTGAAGCCTGTTTAAGTTTAGACCATGCACAAGCTCATCCATTGGCTCTCCGGTTTCTTGCTAACATGTGATTTGCTGTCCTCGCTCTCGCTCCATCAAACAACGTTTAATATTTGAATCTGTGTTTAACTATTGTCAAAATAATTAAGAAATTCTGCTTGTTTTTACTCAGAAATTAGGTATAATTTTATGTAAATGAGGTCTGTTGACCATACAGTCCAAACATCAGTATAAAATTGGTGGTAATGCATTGGGGTGAAGTTGACTGAAAAGGATTGGGTGATAATTTTATGCTACATGCTTTTAACAGTTTTATTATATTTAAATAAATACAAGTTATATTATTACTAAATAATAATTTAACACAAGGATCTTGGGTTCAGTAATGAAACTAGTGCTATAGCACAAGTGCTCAAATCACACATCCACAGTATTCCCATGTCCCATGATGCCTTGCATAAAATATGTGCTAAATATCTGGCAGAGATGTTGTACTAAAGCCTAAGACTCACTATCATCATCTTGTGGTAGAACACGAAAACTGAACTAAAAACTAGGCACTGTCCTACCTCACCCTTATGCCATCATAGATTGAGTATCTGCAGCAGCAACATTTTTGGATTTTATCATAGTCCTGAAATGACTAAAACATAAGTGTTCATTTTAATCTGTGACCTCAAACCCTTGAGTGGAAGCATACATCCATATATGTCCCAGCATATGGAACTAGAGACATTGCATCGACACAATTCTAATGAATTAGTTCTTTTGTATGTGTATAATCTGTAATCCAGAAAAGAGACGTGTGTACTGTTTGTGTCTGTGGCAGAGCCATAAAAGCTTTTGAGTACATTATGTACATTTTGCAACATCTATCAGTCTTCAGGGTGCATGTTTGAAGCAAAATGTTCACAGTAATGGTATTTTTTTATTTTTAAAATTAATTTTACATTGAATTGTTACTGTTTTGGAGATGTCTGAGGTTTTGTTATGACACCAATAATATTTTATTCAGTATTTGTTTCAAATGTCCACTCCTTTATGTCACCCCTGTTATATCAAAACAATAAAATGGTTCATTTTATCAATATCAAATCATTTGTAAATACCAGAAAAGCTTTATTGTCAAAGTAAATTCTTACATATATTTCTAACTTCTTTTCTCTCTGGTTATAGTGTCATGCAGTCAGCCTCCTTTAGTGCAGAATGCTCGTACCTTTGGGCAACTGAGACCACGCTATGAAATCAACTCACTGGTCAGGTACCAGTGCAGAGAAGGCTTCATCCAGAGGCATCTACCCACCATTCGCTGCAGAGGAGATGGCTCATGGGACCTTCCCAAAATCTCCTGCATGACCCGTAAGTCTTTAATCCTTAAATTCATACATGTATCCCATTATCACACATTAGAGTAAAGTGTGGTCATCAATGGCCCAAAGTACCTATATGTCCAAAGGTTTGCAGACATTATTTGTAGTGAGTTTGTCAGGTACTGATGTTGGAGGATTACTTCAGGATCACAAACTCCACTTCAATTCTTTCCAGTGATACTCAGTGGAGATCTCCTTCACTGCAGAGAAAATAGTTCCACTTCTCCACAGCCCAGTGCAGTAGGGCTTTGGACCCCAGTAGCTGGTATTGGTCATGGAAATCTCAGGCCATGTGCAGCTGCAACAAGAGGGTTCAATTCGATTAGCAGTGCATTTTTATGAAGATTACATAAACTGTGTAGGGTTAATTGAACATATTGGTTAATGAATGAAAAAGGCCATCTTTTGGACATTAAATTAAATCTAAAAATGTTCTTGAATTTAATTTCCAGCCTCCAATTTCCAGAGGGCCTACAGCCGGAGGTATCAAACAATAAGAGTATACGGAGGTCATCGGAGAAGATCTGCAGAGCAATCTGATTCACCCCAGAAACTCCATCATCATGCTTTAAAAAACAACCGGATTAAACATTAGACCTACTTGCTTTGACAGTATGGTCTCAATGACTACGCTTTCTTAGAGAGATCAGCAGGGGAGATTTGTATTTTAACTACACATGATGGACCACCATGTGATCTGAAAAGAACACAGATGCATATATGGAAACAGGACAAGGACAAAGATCTGAGGTTTAGATACTGGAATCAGTGCAGTGCCTTTTCAGTATTTTAGGAGTAAAGGAAGTTTTTTGTTTTGTTTTGTTCTCAAAAATATATTCTCAGCTGGCCACTGAAAAAAAGACTGTCACTGTTTCTGCTGGATGACTGATGTCTTTGCTAGGAATTTTTAAAATCAGCTATCTTCTGCTTTGGATTCCAAAGTGCCTTCTTTGCCAAGTGTACACTAACATGTAGAATCAGCTTATAGACCAACTCTTGGAGCTTGCAGAAGGTTTGATCCTCAAAGCCTCCTCCATTTAACAGACTTTAAGCCAGAAAAGATTCCACCACACAACCCTGTGTTGGCTTTCCTTTCATGGTTTTTTTTTATGAACAGTATAAACATGTTTCTCTAGGTCTCTGAACAAGAGTTCTCCTCAAGAACAAGGACCATGAACAGGAGATAATACACATTCAAAATAAAAGAGGACAATACAAAATAATATAAAAGAGATGGGGATGGTTACACCAATACTGGGTCAATCTGTTTCTTAGGTGGAGAAGATACTAACAACATTCTACAGAATAGACTGAGCTTTGTTAACTGATCCAAAAAGCAATATGTTCCAACAATCACATCCAAAGAAACACGCAAGTGCCTAGATCAAGGCAGCAAAGGAAACAGCATTAGGCCACTTTGATTCTTTTCTCTGTATTCTTCAACAAATACAAGATTTGGTTTTCATTCAGTTCTTCCTGTTCTTTTTGTCCTTAAATGAGCCCCTGTATTCCAAATCACTTCAGATTTTTCAGCTTTTGTAATGTCTTTGGATAATGTAAAACTACTTTGAAGAGAATGTACTTTGTGAATTGCTCAACAAGACTTGAACCAAATGCCTTTTTAACAGCATGCATGTAATTTATTTTTCAAGCTGCTCTTCATCTCCTTGTGGTTGCATTTAAACCATGCAACACCGTGGAGATTTAACGTGGCCTAGGCAACATAGATGTATACGGAGGACTGTTGACAGAAAATGACTTGTGACTGATAGGATATGTACTATTCAGACACATAAAGGAAGTAGAAGCGGACATGACATTTGGGGTATTTTGATGGACCAATCAGATCAGAATTCATCACTTATTACAGCTTTACTACATGGAGTATTTTAGTTACACTGCACATCTTTCATTCATTTGTTCATCCCAAGTGTTTGCAAGTTCATTTTTTAGTGTTTTGTCAGTTGTGTTTTACCCAAAAATGCACATATCTTTTTATATTTATAGTATAACATGTTTATTGTATAATGTGAATGTCTGGGGTTGTGTTGTGAGGAAAGTTTTTATACCTACCATGTGTCACCAAAGAAAAGAAACTTTATTCCATCCAACTACGGCTCCTTGTCTTCTTCTGTCACTTTTGCATTATTAAAAACATTACACAAAATATCTGTAGATTATATTACTAACAATTTTGTTTAGTAATGTGCTGCACTCTTAAAAATAATGTCAACAGTTCTAAACTTTTACTCAGGGTTGCACAATTCTTGTCCTAAAGGTCTACTTCCAAACCAAGTCTGTTAATCAGATGACACTGAAAGCTTTGATTACTTGTGTTAGATTAAGATCTGAGCTAAACTCTTCAGGATGGTACAATTGGGCATAACGGGATGTAGGGATATTTAACTGCACACACACTCTCTCTCACACATACGCATATACAGGGGTTAGACAATGAAACTGAAACACCTGGTTTTAGACCACAATAATTTATTAGTATGGTGTAGGGCCTCCTTTTGCACTCAATACAGCGTTAATTTGTCTTGGGAATAACATATACAAGTCCTGCACAGTGGTCAGAGGGATTTTAAGCCATTCTTCTTGCAAGATAGTGGCCAGGTCACTACGTGATGCTGCTGGAGGAAACCGTTTCCTGACTTGCTCCTCCAAAACACCCCAAAGTGGCTCAATAATATTTAGACACAAAGACTTGCTGTCTTGGTCACAGATGC